>JARJHM010000866.1:0-123379 GCA_033356055.1 Carex pumila
AAAACTTTTGCATGTATCACACTTTTGCATGTATCAACACACGAAATCCGCTACTTTCTAACCTAAGTTTGATTCAAGCTTGGGGGATTTTTAAAAGAATTTTCACAAATAAGAGTGCATTTTTTGTAACATTTTTAAATATCCAAAGTTTACAATTTTCAAATCTTTAAGGAAATGAAAGTTAGAGTAATCAAATTGTGGGGTGAAGCATAATTAGCCAAGGGTTGAACTTTAAATTTGTAAAAATTTATATTGAGATTTTTAAATTTTGTCAAGATCATACAAATTTTTCAATTGAAGGAATATACTTGATATGGGGTTAAATTAGAGATCGAATTGTAGTTTAAGTTTAGATATTGCTTGAGGACAAGCAATGTTCAAGCTTGGGGGAATTTGATAGGCCTAAATTATATATATATATATATTCGATCTGATTTTTATCACGAAATAACACCAAATATCTTGTATTTTGAATATAAAGTGAATAGATTACATCTAGGATCAAGTTACTGCGTTTGCTTGGTTTTAACTTACAGGAAATGAAGAAAAATGAAGAAAAACCGAAGAAAAATGCTCACTGCGAACACACGGTTTGGAATATGGCCAAAATAAGTACTTAGATGGATTTCTGGATGCGCGCCAATTTTAAAAAGGTATAAAAAGCTATACATCAAAATCCGTGCGGATGCATGAATCTCGATGCAGTCGCACTCTGGTCGCACAGGAAAAGTCCGAGCCTAGTGCGGATTATGAGGATGCAGTGCGGATCCCAGCGCGGATGGTACTGTAGCAATGCGGATTGTGAGGACGCAGTGTGGACGCACTGTAGCAGTCAGCCAAAAATAGAGTCTGAACTTAAAACGGTCATAACTTTTGACTCGTAAGTCCGATTAAGGTTTATGACCACTTTTTGGAAAGCTAGCGAGAAGATCTACAACATGAGAAACTAAAACCTAAAATTTTTCTCAGTGTGGCCCGGAGAACCCGCACTGGACCCGCAGAAAGCCAAAACTGCACGTTTTTGACAGTTTTTCTATTTTTGGTGCATCATGGACGCGTTTTGACAGCCACATATAGACAAGACAATCATGAAAAACAATCCAAATATAATACCCACTAACTCCACTTCCTAGGCTCTTAATTGGACATGATCCTTGGCTATAAAAGAGGGCATCTCATCTCTTCCCATTCAACATCCCTCACAATCTCATTCTCTCTCCACACAATACTTAGCGATAAATTCTAAAGTAAGGAAAGCTTTCAAGCAAGGAGAATAAGGGTTTCCTGAGCAAGATTCGACAAGATTGAGGGCTTTGATCAAATAAAGGGTGTAATCATTTCTTTATTTCATTTTTTCTTACTTTTGTCAATTTTTGTAATGGATCTCTCCATGAGGGAGTAGTTCTCTCTCTAGGGGTTTAGGTTAATGCATGAACTTGTTTAATTCTATTTTATTCGGTTATTTATTTTTATTATGATTGTTTTATGAGATTTGATTGTTAATTTCTGTGATTTAATCATTTGTATTAATTACATAGTTAGTACTTGAATTGTAGGATCCCGTTTTGGATTCTAAAGAACCCAAAATTGACTGTGATCAATAGGATAGTACCAAATTATGAATGCAAATATCATAGGTTTAGATTAAGATTGTAACCAATTTAATCTAAGCCGGAACTATAGAAATTAAGGTTAGGGACTTGGTGAAGAACCTAACCGTGAAGTCAAACCCTAATAAGGACATCTCAATTCGAATCAGGTATTGGTATGATGGACTTAGTTGCGAAATACCAATATTTGAGGAGAGGAGAGACTAACAAGAGCTTATAGGTCTAGGTAGCTAGGGTGGGGGACTTCATTGAGAAGTTGGAGTTACCTAGGCATGTTATTAATTTACGAAAGTAACCCTTAATAACATATTAGGTTAGAAACCTCGTCAAATCATACATGAATTCAAACAAATACCGAATTAATAGAGTTAGCAAGGAATTGTAGACCAAAGACCCCTAGATCTCTAAATCTTGAAAGCAAACCAATTTTCTTCTTTTACTTTTATTTACAATTATTGTTTCAAACTCTTTTCTTTTGGGTATTGAACCCAACCTTAGGAATTGTTAGAACAAACTCCCCAATTTACTTTTATTGCACTTTACTTTATTTTATTTTCTGAAATTTATTACTAAAGTTTGAACTAAGTTTTTATCGTACTCCCTGTGGATCGATACCTAAAATACTACTTTGATAGAATTGTGTACTTGCAATTTAACTCAAACGTGTGTTAAATGTTTAAAAGGTTCATCTTATTGTACTGAAACTTTGCACAATACCCTTTGGACGCATCAAAATCCAAACTATTAGATGTTCAATCTATATTAAAATGTGCTTGAAGGCCAAATTTTACATTTTTTAGAATGTTTTTACTATTTATTAAGATGGTTTGAAATCGATGTTTTCTAATGGTGCAGAATTTTAATAAAAGTAGCGATTTTCAAACCATCTTAATAAATAGTAAAAAAATTCCCAAAAATATAAAAATTGATCTCCAAGCACATTTTAATATAGATTGAACATCTAATGGTTTGAATTTGTTGTTTGAACATCAAATAATAAGATATGACCCTGTAAGCACTTAGGTCGAAGTGCTACCGATAGCAATTTAGCCATACTCTATATATATAAATTTGAAAATAAATTGAATAATTATTTTAGTACCCGCGCTAAAGTACTTGTGCTATAGTACCTGCACTTAGAGAAATAATGTATTATGGTACCCACTTATTATATAGTCTTAACTAATTATTATTCTAAAATCCCAGCAACATCATTTCTTTATAGTCTACTAATTTCCCGCACTCGTTCTCGCATCAACCTTTCTCTAACAAAAATAGTTGACTTCATATGAATAAAAACTTCAATGCATATATATAAATATTTTCATTACTTAGATATTAATACTTTTAGTGTCATGTGTAAAAAATACTTAGATATCTATACATTCGTAGTTATAAATACTTAGAAGATAAGATATTAATACTTTGCTGCACGACTTGTTATAATCATTTCTTTTCGAGTTCTCTAATCATCCCCGCATCAGCCTTCCTCTAACAAAAATAGTTGACCTCATGCGTATAAATACTTCAATGTATAAGTATAAGAGGAGGGATCAAATGACACCATTTTTTGGTGACATGGAATGACACCGTCCATTTTCAAAGTCCAAACAGTCGATCCAAACCGTTCAACTTGATGGATATGTTAAAATGTACTTACATATCAAATTTTACATTTTTCTGAATTTTTTTTTAGTTTATTTAGAGGGGTTCAAAAATTCAACGGTCTGAATATAGCGATTTTGTTAAATACTTAATAAATAGTAAAAAAATTCAAAAAAATGTAAAATTTGATTTCCAAGTTACTCTTAATATAGTCATCATATTGAACGGTTTGGATCGACTATTTGGATTTTGAAATTTCGAAAATGGACATTGTCACACAATGTCACCAAAAAAGTGGTGTAATCTGATCCCTCCTCTAAGTATAAATACTTTCAATACTTAGATATTAATACTTTCAGTGTTATATGTAAAAAAATACTTGAAAATATAGATATAAATACTTGTACGGTGAGGTATAAATACTTGCACGACGACGAGTCAAAAAGTACGTCATCATGGATCTCATTTGAAAAAAAATTGCGGAGATTTTGCAGTCCCTGCAGGAAGTTATTTTTCTGCATTTAATTTTCGGTGATCACCCCGCAGGTACAGTGCTACGGGTACTATTATCTTCGTTCTACAATACCCGCACAATATATAATTGTTCACCTCATAGTTATAAATACTTTTGTACATAGGTATAAATACTTCTATGTATAGATATTAATACTTCAGAAAAAAATCGAATTATGAAACTTTTATGATCCTCACAAAAGGTTATTTTTTCACATTTAATTTTTGGTGGTCCTCCTGAGAGTACAGTGTGGTTACTGTAGCACAGATACTGTTATTAGCTTCCAAATAAATTAATCATTCATCAATCTATTTGAATAATTATTTCCGTAATTGATCATTAATAACTAATTTTAAATTACATTTTATACGTAACATATTATAATTGTAGAGAGCAGTTTGGTAATTTTATATATATCTTTTTAATGAATATTTCTCTAGTAATCATGATTGTCATGTATTAACTATTTTTTTAAAGTAGCAGTTCCTTTCAATATTCTTTTGAGGTATATATATCCAATAAATTCAGATCAAATCACTATAAACAGATTCGCCTTGTTGTGAAATTTTTTGGATTCACAACATGACGTAATTGACAACATGTGCAATAATATCAATTGAAATTTGGGAGCCATCTTTAGTCTAATATTAAAATCAATATTTTTCATGTGAAAAATTACATGTTTGAAATTCAAATTAAAATTTCTTGACAATATTAAATAATTTAATGACTTAACAACCTTCAACTTTAATTAAAAAAAATACCAACTGAAAGATGAATGAACCTTTATTTGTCATTATAAAAAAAAAATTAGCATCCTTTATGCGTTGATAGTATAAATACTCGAACAAATTTTCTTTGAAACTGAGAGTTAAGATTCTTGTAAAACTCTAGGATCGAGGGGCGAACGTGTCAGGCAGGACAGAGTTCCAAATTCTGGGATTAAATCCAGGTTCAAAATATATATATATACATCATGAATCATGATAAGGTTTTACGTGTCGTGGCAGGTTTCACTAAAGATAATTCGTCTTTTGAGGTTTTGCAATCTGAATGGCTGATAGTTGTAAGAGAATTATTATTTATCGCGAACTAATTTTTTGCAAGTGTTCGTCCACAAGTAGTATCTCGCCAAGTATGAACCCTTTAATCTAATCCCGCTTTTTTATGGTGCATCCATTAGAATTTGAGTATCTTATCGCTAAAGATATTACATATAGTAATGCACGAATCCTCCATGCATGATTCGAGCTGGAATAAAAAATAAGTAGGATTAGATCATGGCACTAGACTTAGCTTGTTTGAGGAGTTACTAAAAGCAAGGAGAAATGTTAGACGACTTTGAAAACAGATCTTTAGGTGCATAATTTCGCTGAGGTTAGTTGCAACTTTTGGAATGTCTCGTCAATGTTTTTTCAAAGTGGTTAACTCGGTAACGGATAAATATCATACAAAAAATTCCTTCTTTTTAGGGCTCTTCACCAATTCTCCACGTGTTAACGGGTCGAATTTCTGCTATTCCGAATCCTCACGAGAGGTGGATTTTACATTTTTAATATGACAACTTACGGATGTATAAATTATTGTAATTTTTAACAATATTCACAAATTTAGGATCGAACGAAGAATCTAAATCCTTCATGTCATTTTTTCACAAGGGATTTTATCTAGCTATGTGAAATTTTACGTAAGAAAAAATTATTTATTTTTTTTAGAAGGGTGAAGAGTGCAAAGAATCAAAGATGAACATGCTAAAATTTATTCATTACAATTAACTTGATCCGTACATTTTATTGACTCTTTATCTTGTATATATAATCTTAAGAAGTCATATAATTTTAAATTAACACGTTTCTCTTCAAGGATAATTAACAATAATAATCACGACAACTTACCTATAATGTTTTGCCTGTTTTTTATTAATTGGTGGGATAAATTCTTGTATGTATCACGATTCACGAGAGAGAATTAAACTCTTGACTTTTACGTAATCAATAATTTTAAGATTTTCTTTCAAATCAACTACACTACCTCTTCTTTTTCTTCATTTTAATTTTTGAATTCATATTCTCAATATTAATTTCAGACAATTTGCTACGTACTTGTATGAATTTTAAGCATTTCGTGCATTAAATTTATCCAAATTTTAATCAGATGGTTCAAAACTAAACTCAAACGGTGCGTTAATATTGAGGATGAGGACTTCTAGTTTATGGAATTCGTATCCTCCCAGGAACATGAAAAGAGAATCTTTTACAGTTAGTGGATCCAGAATGTTCTTTTTAACTTGGAACGAATCTTAAAGCCCACTAAAACTGTCCCTGCGCTAGAGTTTTGAAAAAAATCAGTCGGTCTAGATCTGGATTGGACTACCCGTGAGACCGACCAGGACTAACCCGAACCGGGGTCTAAACTCGTGCCAACTTGGACCGGAGTCGTAGGACGGGTCTAGCCCGGATTTGGGTTGGTTTTCTCTACTAGAATTGTGCCAACCTGGCCGGTTCAAAACCCGTTGACTGTTTTAGCCCGGATCACGAATAACCCAAATCAAACCAACTCGAATTAACCCAGACCAAATATAGACTAACCTGGACCAAACCCAAACCAAACTCAGACCAAATCCGGACCAAAACCAATAAACCCGGACTAAACTGGACCAAACTCGGACCAAAATACGTTTTTTTTTTAAACAATTGATTAAAAAAAATTGAATCGGACCGAACCAACTTGTGTGGGTCTGGACCATGAGCCATAGCACGAGTTTGGACCGTCCCCTCCAAATCCAACCTTCCTAACTCAAACTGTGCCAATCCATAGAATGGACCAATCTGTGAACTGGTCCATCTCATAGACCATGAAAATTTGAATCAGACCGAACCGAACCGGACTGGACCAGTCTGTTTTCAAAATATTACCTTGCACTAGCCCGAATTTCAAAACAGTTTAAATCTCAATCCGTAAAGTGCAAGGAATCCTTTAGGATACCTGGGAGGGGGAGGATACTTATCCTAGTTTCTGGACCTCACAAAATTAGAAAAATTGCTTCTGCGCCGAATTTGTACATATCCAAAATTGAATTTGGTTTCTCTGAACATCATTAATTCATTGTAATATTGACCCATACCGGTGAATCTTTGCCTGAGCACCGAGGTTTATGGAATTGTACCTAACAAAAATGCTCACTCCTTTCACCTTTGCAAGTTTTTTTTTTAATATAAACTAGCTTCATCAAGGTAATTAATCTTAAACACGCAAGAATTAAAAACAACGGGCAGAGTGTGCGTCTCCCTCATATAAAGCAAAAGAGAAAGGGAACTCGCAAGTGGTTTGGTTGGCTAAATTGATTACATTATTAGGACTTGATACATTGAATAATTAATTGATAAGATATAAAGTTATGGCTTTTAAAATTATTGAGTACTTAAAGAAGACTGGCCGTGCAAAACATGATTAGAGCTCGATAATCTTCAAATGTTTTTTCCAGGCATAGTTGTAAACATGAGATGTACTGGTTTTCAAATACCAGTTTTGTCACATAAAATTTTATTTCATCCTATGAGAATTTTTTGGTCCGCCCTGTTATTAAGATACACAAGTGATACATCATATATATCTAGTGAATGAACAGACCATTTTTTATTTATATTTAAATGGCAGATACATAGAAATGATTGGTTCGGTTTCACTACTGCTGTCCGATTTGTCCGGAACTATTTATTTGGATACACGCTGATTCATTTCTTAATACTTAAAGAGTTTCAAACAACCTTCTTTCTATTTCGATTTTCAACTAAATCTTGACTTGAAAATGAGAAACAATTGAGTGTCAATTAGGAGGAAAAGGATGAGCTTTGAACCGGTTTAATAATAGATAAATGTTATGATACTCCGAGCCATCATACCTGAGGGTGTCTCTCAAATAGTTTAACAGAAAAAAATTTTATTTTCAGAACTAATATCAAAACATTTAAAACTATATTTATAACATTTTACAATGCTACTCATAAGTATGTAAACCTCTATTTAAAAGCATTAAAATTATAAATCTGCATAGTTTTAACTTATAACTACTTTTGTCTTCAAATCAAAAATGTAAAGATTCCTTTCATCTACTCTTTTTTTATTTTTTTCTCTGATCATTAAATTTATTTTTCCGATGATCCGTGATGAATTTTACGAATCTAAAAATACGAACATTTTCTATTCGGTTTTATCTTTCAATTAAGATCTATGAAAAAATATTTTTGAGTAATTTTAAAGTCATTTGTTTTTTTTTTTTTAAGTAAAACTAATGAACACTTTAAATTTTTCAATTTTTAAATCTCAGTTTACAACCATTAAAATATTCAAGACTTTGTATATAAGGTTTATATGTTTTGTAAATGCAATGTTATTGTTGAGGTTTATATGATTTGAAATATTATTGTTGAGATTTTAATTTTTGTACATGAGGTTTATATGCTTTATAAATGCAATGTTATTGTTGAGGTTTATATGCTTTGAAATATTATTGTTGAGGTTTTAATTCTTTATACATGAGGTTTATATGTTTTATTCTAGAGATTTAAAGTGTTATTAATAAGGTTTATATGCTTGTACATGAGGTTTATATACTTGTAAACAAAGCTTTAAATTATTTTGAAGCAAAATTAAAAAAAAATTGAAAGTCATAAAGATTTAAAGTGGCAAAAAAATTACGACACAAATATAACTTGAAAGTTATTCTTTATGGATCTCATTTGAAAGAGAAAATCGGATAAAAAAATGTTCATATTTTTATATTCGCAAAATTTATTATGGATCATCGAGAAAATAGATGAGAATGATCAGAGGAAAAATAAAAAAAAAGTAGGTGAAGGGAATATTTCCGTTTTTAGCTTGAAAATAAAAGTAGTTAGAAGTTAAAACTATACAGATTTAGAATTTTAATGCTTGTAGACAGATGTTTAAATACTTGCGAGTAGCATTGTAAAATGTTATAAACAGAGCTTTAAATGTTTGGATATTAGCACTGCAAATGGAAGTTAGATAACATTGGAATTTTTTTTCTGTTAAATTACTTGAGAGACACGCTCGGAGATTTTGTTTGGAGTATAATTATCAGGCTTCTTAATAATATTCGATCAACATACAATATTGTTCTCTCCTAGTTTTTAGAATGAAATTTGCTATTTTTTTTAGAAAAGCACGACCCTGTTTTTCTCATCCAACCGTTAATTTTTATCGAAATTTTCGGTATGAAAAAAATTTGAATGGTTGGATTAAAAAAAACAAATTCCTGCTTTCAAAAAAAAAAAAATAGCAGATTCGGACTGCTAAATTTTCAGGGGCACTTACTGCGAAGTAACGGGTACATTGTTTTCGATTTAAGGTCAATATTTTATTTTGTTGGTGTTTGAGAAAATATATAGGGACGAATGTAGTTTGCTCATCCATTTTATTCCTGGAAATACGGCTTTCAAAGATATTTAAATTTTAATTGAGTGTTGTTGTTAAAGGAAATCCAGCGAATCGGGCTTCACTGATTCACCAACATTTGTGCGTACTAAAAAATAACAGTCCGAATTTGAGAAATGGAAGGGAAAAAGAAAAAGAAAAAACGAAATCGGAAAATTTTAATTGAATGAAAAAAATGAAACATGCGAAAAGAAACTTAATCATTATCACAATGCTTATCTAATTTGAAACCAGATAGCGGAATTTCAAACCAGCACAGGCCAATGCAACGTCTTGATTCTGGCAGCGCAATTGAATGACAAGTTTGATTACGCAGTAAAATAACAGTTAAGCAGATTGGGCTTGGGCATTTTTTTTGTTAATGTTCTCAACATGTACAAAGGCCCGTTGCATATTTTCTCGAGCAGGCCCATTTGAATTAGTTAAGGCTTTAAGGCTAGTTTGGCAATTATCAAAATAGAGAAGTAGCATAATTCATGTTGGATAAATTTGTTAATGATAATTAGAGGGTTAAAAAAATGTTAAATATTATAATCCGCTACTAGCATTGTAATTCAAAATTGTACATCAACTTCTTTTCTTTTTTTCAAGTATATGTTGCTGACATCAAGCACGTTAGATTTAGTATGAGGATATTTTAACAAGTTTATGGATCTGAACCTATTATGAGTGAAAACGGTATGGATAATATCCAATCCGTATTCAAAAACTCAATTGTGGATTTTCGATATCTAAATATCAGTGTGGATAGAGATACTGATATGGTTTTACGTTTTAATTATACGTATCTGAATAATAGATACATACCGTATATTTTAATATATATTATGAAAATTTATGTTGTTCACCATTATAGTTAGATAAATATTACAAACTTCATTATTTTTAATATATTTTTATATTATTTTCATAAATATCTGATCTGATCCAAATTCATATTCGTATCCGTCTGATATCCACTTCGTATCCATATTCGAAAATAAAAAATAGAAATATGAATATGATTTTACTACTACCTGCTCTTTATCCGCTTCGTTTCACCCCTAGAACTTATGCATCAATAAAGAAAATCACACAATTTTGCTAAAAAAAATGTTACTTTCTATAAGACTAACAATTCGAATAATAAGAATTCTTACAGATTAGATCAAATTCGTTTCACAAAAAAATAATAATCAATTTTTAGTCCTATTGTAGATTGTTTCTCGTAATTTATAACTATTCTTGTTTAAATTAGATATTAAAACGAATGAAGAAAGTATATTTATATGCAGCTTTTATTTGACGCCTAGCCTTTTTGTTTTCTATGGATTTTTATTATTACGGTATTTTATTTGGTTCTTCTTCCTCTCGGTACTGATGGTATATATTTGACGAGCATAAATAAAAAAAGATGAAAGAAGGCGGGCTGAAAGAACAAGAGAGATGCATTAAAATATGAAATTGGCATTTGGTAGTTAAATCACCAATCCTCTCATGAATTCACATCCCTCAGGTTACATGACTGAGTTCAATTAAACCGGACGGCCGTTTTTTTTTTTTTCAAACTTGGCACTAATCTCAAAGCACAAATAATACTGCCTCCTGCATCATCCCGAGAAAGCATCAACTGAGAATAAATCTGAGCCGTCTGTTTCAATTGTGTTGAGCAATGGTTTAAATAGCGTTTATCGCGAAATAGCGTACGGGTTAAAAAAATTGCGCTATGCTCAAATAGCGGCACTATAGCACGGAATAGCGCGCTATAGTGACACTATTTGGGCATAGCGCCATAGTTTTTTTGGTCGGAAAACGCTATAACGCCGCTATAGCGCGCTATTTAAAACACTGGTGTTGAGTCAGGTACCTGGGAGGATACGGATCCTCCTCTCATGCATTTCCAGTGGTAATCTAATTCTATACCAAGTCATACTTTTTAAAAAAACTTTTATAATTTTTTTTATTGATATATCTAACGTCGGATTAACTAAGAATGAGATGTCAACAGTAGAGTATATAAAAAAGGGATCGATTAACAGTCCTTCTACTTCAGTCTTCTAAATGTCTTTCTAACTAACTGATACATAAAGTACGATATGAACCACTAACTATATGGGGGACTACTAACTACTTGGAGACCACTTATATTTGAAAAAATTTACATATGTCATGCGCATCTATAGATACTTATACGAGCAAATATTACCATATAATATATTAAGTATTAAAAAAAAAACTGGTCATCAACTTTCTTTTACACACCTATCTTTTACACGTTTTAGAAGTATGTTTTTTTGTTCATTTAATCTCGTTAGTATTTCTAACTATCTGTGAGTAATTTTGCAAATCTAAATCCACAAACATATTCTACGTAATTTTCTCTTTCAAATGAGATCCATGATAAAGTACTTTCGGGTTCTTAGTCGTTCAAGTATTCATACCTCAATGTGCAAATATTCATAGCTTGTTAAGTATTTTTTTTTCTAAAATGTCGAGTATTCATACTTACTCAGTAAAGTATTTCTGAGAAATTCACAGACGTGTCTTTGGCATTAACTATCTGGGGAATCACTACTGACTTTGGGGGGCCGCAAACGTCGCTTGAAAGTGACTACAATAGGGACCACACGCAAAAAACCAAGGACAAGCGGATGCGTAATGACTATCTCAAGTGTTAGCATTGTAATTGTTGTATATGTTCATTTTAAAATATAAAATATTCATACTTACACATTAAAGTGTGAATTTTTATGTTATAAAATATTTTTGAAAAATTTCTAAATGTGCTTCATGAATTAACTACTTAGGGGACCACCACTGCGCAATCACCAGCACAGTAGTTTTGGTAAAATATTAATATATGAAATTTCAAGTATTCACACTTATGCATTGAAGTGTGAATTGTTATGGTTTAAAGTAACTTAAATCAGTAAATCAGTTGCTCTATTTGATGCTTAAATGTATTGATAGGCACTAAATAAAGTATTCATACTTATAACTAAAATATGAATTGTTTACATATAACATTTGTATTTCTAAAAATATATATAGCGTATCAAGTATTCATACTTACACATTGAAATGTGAATTGTTATGTTGTAAAGTTACTTAAATTAATTAATTTGCTTGGTGCTTGAACATATTGATAGGTACCGAGAAGAGCATTCATACTAATAATTGAAGTATGAATTGTTACATTGTAAAATATCTTAATTTAATATTTTTTTAAATTAATAATATTCAAACTATTAATATATGAAACAGTGAGTAACAATAGTTAAGATAGCAAGTATTCATATCTACTTTGTTGTTACTGTGATGCATATGTTTTATTAATTTTAAGACACGAAGTATTCATATCTACTTGGTCAAATATTGGTGTTATTGTGATACATATGTTTTATCAATAGTTAAAACATGAAGTATTTGTATCTAGTCGTTTATGTTATTATTCTTTTCATACATACTTTATCTGATTTATTAATATCTAAAACACTTAGTATTTATACTTAAGCGTGAAGATGTGTATTGTTATGAAACAATATTTGACTTTAATTTTTTTGATATTTATAGATAATAGCAATCATATTAACAAGTGTATTCATACCTATGAATTTATGTACGAATATTCATTTTAAAAAGAAATTTCAATAAACCTCAACCATCTCCAATATTTATCAACAAATTTATACACACTGATAATAAGTACCTGGACGCTCCCAGTACTTTTTTTTTTTAGTTAAAATCCATACAGGAATAATTCAATGCAATAAACAAAGTAAAGTACATAAAGTACATAGAAAATCTAGAACAATTTGAAATGTTAAAACTAAAATCTAGAAAACTTGAAATATTATCGAACCTAAGAATGAAAGCAAGCATGACACTTAATAATAAGTAGTTTTGCTGAAAATACCTCCCTTTATGTACATGTGTTAGTTCTTTTGTATTGTACTGGAGCACCTTCAATAATACCTCTGCATTGGCTTGAAAAAAGTAGCATCAACAAACAATTCAAAGATCTAAGTTTATAGATAAATTAAAGATAACTAACGATCAGTCCAAAATTAAGATCCAAACACTTGCTCATCACTATGAAATTAGTACCTAATTCCAAGAGTTTATTATCGTAGTCATTTTCAAGCAACATTTGCAGCCCCCAAAAGTCGGTAGTGATCCCCAGGTAATTAATGCCAAAGACACATCTGTGGGTTTCTCAGAAATATTGTACAACATAAATATTCACACTTTACTGAGTAGTATGAATACTCGGCATTTTAGAGAAGAATACTTGACAAGGTATGAATATTTGCACACCGAGGTATGAATACTTGAATAACGAAGAACTCGAAAGTACATCATCATCGATTTCATTTGAAAGAAAAAATTATGTAGAAGATGTTTGTAGTTTTAGATTCACAAAATTCCTTACATATCATTAGAAATATTAATGAGATTAAACAGACAAAAAAAATCTACTTCTAAAAATGTGTAAAAGATGGGTGTGTAAAAGAAAGTTGATGTACATTTTTTTTTAATACTTAATATTTTAGGTATGAATACTTAATATATTATATGGTAATACTTGCGCGTATAAGTATCCATACATGCGCGCGATAGTTGTAATTTTTTTCAAATATAAGTGGTCCCCCAAGTAGTTAGTAGTCCCCCCATATAGTTAGTGCTCTCCATCATACTTTATGTATCAGTTAGTTAGAGGGATAATTAGGGGACAGACTCAAGGGGGGATAACATCTTTACTCTATAAAAAATGTAGAATCTAGTGCTAAAGTTGTCAAAATGAACAACGCATTTGAGTTACTAACATTGATGGGCGACAACACCAATTGAATAAAATTGTACTTAGAACTAGTTATTTGTTAAACATGTTTTAAGCACAAAAAAAAAGTCTAAAACTGAATTAAGGGACAAAGCTAGAAAAAAAGAAAAAAGAAGAAAGAAAGCTGATTAAACCACCAACAAGTTCCTTATGCATCCAGTGATAGAGCGAGCTCCAATGGAGATTTTACTTCTTCTAGAGACCCTTGACGAAGAAGCGAGAAGTTAGTGGAGCTGTAGAGAAATTTTTCAATGAAAGCAGTCACATTTGTGAAGAATTTGAAAGCCATCTTTCATCAAAAAAATAAAAACAATTCGTTGTTATATTATAATTTTGCCCTCCATATAAAACTTTCCATTAAATTTAACGGATTCTAGAATTTATCTTTTAGTGAGACCAGAAGCGGATTTAGTTGAAATGAATAGAAGTCAATTGACTCCATTTATACTTTCAATAATTGTATTTTAACATACTATTTTGTAATTATTTAGAAAAATATTGTAGTTTCAACTATAATTGATCCCCATATTGTCACACCCCAAATCCCCGGGTGTGACAGCCTGCCGCGTGTATTTATTAAACGTCACATATACATGCAAGGCAATGGATCTTTTATATGCATTACCAATATCCTCATTTGCTGCATCCGCAAAATAAACCTGAAAATAATTGGGGAGAGGGGGTAAGAATAAATTCTCAGTGCGAATTTGCCACATATGAATTTTTGGACTTGCAATCAAACTCTATATTCAAAAATGAAACCCAAACAATAAACAATGCAAACAGATACATATAATCATAACTAACAAAATGCCAATGCACGACAACAGTTAAATCAACTTGCAACACAGTTTACGGAATTTTCAAGATGAATTTCAAACACAACATATATTTTGGCTTAACTCGATTCATAACTCAGTTCATTAGGGCTTGTAGCAATTACAGATGTTCTTTCGAGCTGAACCTTTATCAAATCCACATCTGTAGGGTTACTGACACCTACAGATGGCCAATCGCTGGACCCTTTATCTGACACCCATCTGCAATCGCTTGGCTTAACAGTTTATTAAGGTCTGGTTCGAATCATATAAAGAAAATCTTCTTTGGAATCATTCCAATAGTCGTAATATTCAATTGACCTTTCCAAATGCATTAACACGTAGGAGAATGCCACCGAGCCACAGACGTTACACAAGTCACCCACGACCTCAAATTACATATCATAACATATCACATATCATCACATAATCACCCTCCCTCGTCCCAACCGGTACTGGGAATATCGAGGGCCGTTCACCTAAGGCCATTTAGGATCTTGGGAATCCAAGTCAGCATACAGCCCGACTTGGCAAATTCATTGGATCGAAGTGCTTAACTTCGTAAATCCATTCACATCCATATCAAATCCAATCGTGGTGACTTTCAATCAAATCGGATCATAATAGATCGACACAACCTACAACCATACCAGCATGCAAATCATTCAATTAAGATCAATTCGAGTTTAAATTTGATTGGGCTATGCAAATGCTTTACACAATTCAATTATGTAATCAATGATATTCAACATGACAAACGAATACACAGTTTAATTCCTGAAAATAAAGTATCAAACAAGTCCAAGAATTCCACACCTTAGTATGACGAGCGTACCGCTTAATTTAAGGATCGGGCGTCTCGAATTGCCTCGCAACGTCTTGCTCGACCGAGCCTACGCCTATATTACACGTATATTAGGTTTAATTCGGGTTCAGTGGTCTATACGTTTACTTAGGGTTTGTACAGTCCTAAATCCATTCTTATGTTTTGGTATCGGTTCTTTTCGGTTCCTTCTTTCTTACTTAAAAACGTTTAAAACTCACACAATTTACTTCTGGGTCCTTTAAACCCTACACAATTTCACTTAGGTTACCATTCATTCACCGTTTCACTACTTTGGTTCTCAGATCAATTCAATTCACCAAATGGTTAAACCCTAACTTGGTCAAAACCTCAAATTAACCGTTAAACGTTCTAAAAATCCAAGATCATGACGTAACCCTACCGATTAAAAGTCTAATTGGTCGGGTTAAACAAATCAAATCACGATTATGCCAACTTTCAGTTTTGACACGAAACCCTAGAAATTAGATTTCACAAATTGGAAGGAAATCGGGAAAAGATTAGCAAATAAATAAGCAAGGAGTGTAGAGGAACTAGTCCTCGAGTAATTCGAACACAAATCTCGAGTTTAAGACGAGAATCTAAGAAATCGAGAAAATTCGAGGTTTCGAAAGAAAGAAAGAAAGAGAGAAAGAAATACCAAATAGGAGAGCTAGGAGAGATCCTCGGCTGCTTACTCGGTTCCAGAGTCGATTTCTTGCAACAATCGGGAGTCTGAAAGAAACGGAAAGTTCTCGCACTCTTTTCCTTCTCTTTGGCCGAAAATCACGCAATAATGGGGAAAATATAAAGTGGGAGAGAGAGAGAAGGTTCGATTTGAGTTTTAGTGCAAAAATCACCCTGAGTGCGGATTAACCAATCCGCACTGCGGGTTACCTGACCCGCACTCAACACTTAGTCGGTTTTCAGAACATGAAATTTAACACAGAAATAACCCGCAGTGCGGGTTACTTAACCCGTAGTGGGAACTTAGTAAATTCTTGATATAATTTCAGAAAAAGTATAACACAGAAATAATCCGCAGTGCGGGTAACCTAACCCGCAGTGGGAACTTAGTAAATTTTTGACAGAATTTCAGAAAAAGTCTGAGCCTAATGCGGATGCATTCAACCCGCAGTGCGGGTTAATCAATCCGCACTGAGGACTTAGAAAAATTTAGACCAACACAGAATTGCATGAGTGCGGGTTAACCAATCTGCACTGAGCCTATAAAATCTCAAAATTTCAACGCGGTTTCGATTCATATTTAACTTACTTATTTAGGGGAACCTTAATTAAGGTTTAAACTTCTATTTTGTTAGCATGATTTATCTATTCTTGCCTTTAAATCATTAAGAATTAATTATACAAATTTCGTAATGTAACACATATAATTTAATAATTGTATTCACTTTTGACCTCCATATTACATTTTCTTCTCCAATTTAAAAGCTTGTTAATATTGATCCCTAACAATAAATTTATTCCTCTGCCCCTAAGTGAGGCTATGGTAATATACATATTACGGATCGACTCATAATATATATTTATATTTTAAAGTTCAAATAATTAATCTGAATTGTTAAACATAATTTTCATATAAAAATATACTTCAAAATTAATTTCTTTTATATATATATTTTTTAATTGAAGATAGAAAAATCACTGTTTTTGAATGCTTCAAAAAATTTAAATTAAGTGATTTTCTATTTATTAAAAAAAATGTAAAAAATATTAAATTTAATTTTCAAATATATATTTATATAAAAATCATGTTAAACAATTCATATCAACTAATACAAGTGTATAGGGTGGGTCACCAATATGCATATTACCATAGCCTCACTCTTTGCCTTTTACATATGTTACGAATGATTCTTGTGATTTGCTTATAATACGGGAACACGTTAGGTTAAATATTCCAGAGGCACCGAATAATTAATTCGGCACTCTTCGATACAATCTAAGTCAGGAAAGAAAGCAGTGTAAATATAGACCAACTTTTCCTAAAAAAAGGAAGTAAATATAGACCAACCCATTGTACCGTTGTACCTCTTTCTCTTGCAGCCCTTCCTACTCACGCTGTTCGTGCCACTATTTCTCTTGCAATTTCCCCCGCTCTTTCTCGAACGATGGCGTCTCTAACCGGATCAACGGTCTTCGTCTCAGCCCCTGTAATGAGGCGGATCAAGGTATAACCTTTTCTCTTTAATATTTCTCCGCATCGCTTGATCGTCGTTCCTTGTTTCACGGTTAGTCCGATCTGTTGTTGACTAAAGCTTTGTGGTAGATGTGGCAGGTGTGCTTTCAGAATTTTTTGACTTGGTTGGAATAGATCAGAGGTTAGAGTTGATTTAACCGGTGTTGTGTGTTTATTCGGCTTCCTGAGCTTATAATCTGATCTATTGATTTTGGATCCCTACGTTGATTCGGTAGACTGGGGAAAAAATTGAATATATTGCTTTAATTTCGATACAAATGTATAATCCTATTTAACTACATACTAAGGTTCATCGGTTTAGTTTTGATAATTTGTAATATTGGGCTTAATAATCCCTTGTATGATTTATACTAATTTTTTGTTACTTTATTATGTTAATTGAGACCTACCTTGTGTGTAAAAAAAAATAGAATTATTATAGTTGATCTGCTATTGGGTTCTGTCCTGTTATCCTTGGATCAATTTCCATGTCTAGAATTTATTAGAACTATTGTAAGCTGATTCCACATATAAAAATTAAATTAAATTTTTGTGTTGCCAAAATTGATGACCTGATAATCTGAGACTGCTATATATGTTTTTTTTTTTTTAATTTTAATTGCTTATCTGATCAACGTCTCCTTCTGCCTTGTAGGCAATTAATGGTGCCTCCAGTTTGAACTCGGTTTCATTTTTCAGCCAAAAGAGGAGTTTCCCTTCCTCCTTGCGCCTTAGCATCTTCTGCGCTGTATGTGTTTATAGCTTACTATTGCAATTGTGTATCGCTACTTGTCTATTCTAACAGCTCGTTTATCTATATATTCATCCCTTTTTTATAGGCCAAGCAGGAGACAGTTGACAAGGTCTGTGACATAGTGAGAAAGCAGCTGGCCATCCCTGCTGAGACCACCATAACCGGTGAATCCAAATTTTCTGACCTTGGAGCTGACTCCCTTGATACAGTAACCCCTTGAAACTTTGAACTCATCTTTATTCCTTGCAATTAGTGCAATTATTTTATGTCGAGAACTCATTTTGGTACTGCACTAGTTCCGTTTTGCTTTCATGCATCAACTTAGTTTGTATCCACTAATAAACTGAAGTCTTGATTGATAATAAATGATAGTAGTCAATGATAATATGAATAATGGCAACAGAAAAGGTTGAAAAGATGACCTTCGTGATGCAGCTGATGCCAATAGGTACGGTACCATAATTGGTAAAGTTAAACTACCCTGAACCAAACCCAGTTTGTATTTAGAGAATTTTTTCTCTTTTTAAGCGAGTAAGATTGTATAGTCCGGCAGCCTTTTTAACTTCATATATACTTGATTTTCGCTAATTCTTAAAGTTTTTACTTCATTTCTTCAATTTATAATATTTCTGTTTTCTAATTAAGGTTGAGATTGTGATGGGATTGGAGGAATCCTTTGATATCAGCGTGGATGAGGCAAGTGCTCAGGATATTGCAACTGTTAAGGATGCAGCTGAAATGATTGACAATTTATGTGCAACTAAATGACAATTGAGTAGTCCACACCATTTTGGAATATTAAGTGGCATTTAATAATTTAGTTTTATCTCTGTTACAAGACCGTTTCTGTGGGGTTTGTGAACTTAGTGATGTGATTTGCGGCCTCATGTGTGTCTGGTAGAACCGCAGTGTAGTTTTATTTTTAATGGTAATAAAACTATATGTTGGTCGTTGGAGATATGTGTGCTTGCTGGGTGCTGATTTTGTTTTTTTTATTGCTGGATTTCTTTTACATGAGGGTACTACTAATGGTAACCTCAAAAGTTACTAGCATAGTTTGGAGTTTGTGACTCTGCATCTCCTCGAGTAGGGAGCAAGGAGCCAAGTCTGGTTCAATGGGCATGTAGACCGTTCGAAAGTGTGTCAAGATTCGTTCCAGGACCCTCAATTTCACTAACGTCATCTTCTCATAACATAGCCCTTGACCATTTTCACCACGTCATCTTTTTTTCGTCATGGTCAGCATCGCTCCACTTCGTCTCTCCTTGCTCCCAAATTCCTCCTCTCACGCTCTCCCGACCGATCCCAATCGCCTCTTCCTCTCTCACACTCTCTCCCTTTCCATCGCAGGTTTTCTCACGGATTAATTTTATTCTAGAAGCAAAATTTACCTAATCGCTTAACATTTCAAACAGCTAGCAAATTCAAATCACATTCTTTAGATTTGCTGAAACAACAATCTGACTTTCCATGTATCTATAGATCAACAAAAAAACACCACACATCAAATTGGCAGTTCCAATAATCGACTTACAGATTGCTTCGATTGACAGATGCTTAGAGTTGGCATTAGCTTGATCATGGATGGACCCGAATTTTTGTTAGGGAAAAACAAAAAAATATCAAATCGGATTTAAATAATTTATTGGATTTAAATTCATTAACTAATTAGATACTTGATAAAAAAAAATAATGCTTTGACTTATATTTTCAATGCTTTGACTTGTAATTTATAATTCTAATTACCAATCATAATTCAAGAAATTTATTTTGATTTTAACACTAAATCTAACCCGAATTACAAATCAAACATTTAGAGAGGAGCAAAAAAATTTTCATAAAGAGACAAAGTTCATTGGCACCGATAGATCACCATAAAACTCGAAATTCAAAGAAGGACAACTGTCCTTTCTAGTTCTATACTGGGTCCGCCCCTGAGCTTGATTGATCTTGGCAATCCCATACACATACCTCAGGCTGATCGGTGAGACTGACACGTGCAGGTTGAGTGCTCCCATATTCAATCCTCGTTGTCTTCTTCAGAAAACCAAGCGACAAACGGAGATTTGACCATAAATTCCAAAGTGTTGTCTTTGTGGCAATTATGGTCATTGTTATTGGCAAGTGTTGGGTTTTGGATATGTTATAAGTGTAACAATTAGAATCAGTTTAAGATTTATTTACTATTTAAAAGTTAGAATTCATGTGTAAATAAAATTTTAAGATTAATATAGAGTTTACCACTAGATATGCAGCAAAAATCTTCGAATCCTAGCAATAGTATTCTTCTTTTTTGATCTCATGTCGGATCCATACAACAGCACAACAGTCATGTCTTTATTAGTATTCATACTAACAAGTCGAAAACAACCGTCAATCGGAATGCTAGTACCAAACTGACAGCTCCTTATGTTTCTCTTCCTTCCCTCTCTTTGTTTCTGAATAGATACGAATTATGATATAAAAGCTCCTTATGTTTCTCTTCCTTTCTCTCTCTTTGTTTCTGAATAGATATGAATTATGATATAAAGAGAACTACTAAAAAATGAACTGTTTATAAACAAACCAGTTTGTTGAGCATGTTCATTTGCACCATTTCGTTAGAGCCTCTTCAGAAATTCTTATTCTGATCTGATCAGATCAGATGAGAGCAGAAATTCGGATCCAGCCCAATAAGAGTTGATCTATATTATAACTTCATTAAACTATTGATTTAGGCTCAAAATATTATGGCCTGTTAGTACATTTCTAACAATAAGTCCGGCTTATACTTTTGAGTCCGCGTGTTAAAATCCTTGCAAAAGGCCATAAGGTTGAGGTGTTATTGACCAAGAGCTGGACTGTCGGGTGGTGTTGGATGTTTGCCTCCTGTCGGAATAGTGAGGTGGATTGTCGCGGCGAGTTCTACTCTTGGCAACATTTGCTAATTCAGATACGAATACAAATACAAATACAGATATTATAACAAATTCTAAAGGTGAATGAACTCGCTGATAAAGAAAGAAAACATTAAAATTGCTAGGTGTGCGTACTAAATCATTATGTACTGATTAGAAATTAAGAAATTGATATCAAGATAAAAAATTTAGAGCAATTCAGTCAACTTCATTACTACTATTTTAATAATAGATTATTTTCATTCTTATCTAGTATGATACCAATAACATCAGTTCTAATGTCAATAAAAAGGTCGCCTCTTTGAGAGTCAAAATAACTTTTTTTTTTTGAAGAAAAGAGTCAAAATAACTGTCTAGGGTTCTTCCTACTTTCCTAGGGTTTCACCTAAGTTCTGTCTCTCTGCCGCTTGCACTGTCGCATCCCTGTTGCTTGCTCTGCCACTTCGCCTCTTTAAACGATGGCGCTACTGTAATTGCTCTTTTTTATTTAAATTTATGTAAATTAGATAATAAGTGTTTAATTTTTGCAATAATGATGATATGTCGATAATGATCACTCTTTCTGCTTCCCCTTCCCCTTCCCCTTCTCAGCCTCTCCTCACCCTTTCTTCTTTTTTCTTCTCTTTGTTTTTTTTCCTTTACTTTCCTAGGATTTCTGTTTCCCTTTTTTCTTCTGTTTCTCTACTCCCTTTCTGTTACTTCTGGAGTAACATATGAGCTACGTCTTCAAACACTCTACCTAGCAGAAAAGTGTTATACAACTTTAATCTTCCCGCTACTCATGTCCACCTCTCCAGAGGGACAACAGCTTTGAAGGCACACATGTCAAACGGGCTAGAGTTCACATCAACTCCTATACAGGATCCAAGTACTCTCTGGTTCCTGTGATACTGGCATACAAGTACTCTTTGGGTGATAATTAGGTGGGTAAAGGGAATTAGATGCTTTCATACGAAAGAGAAGATAATACTTTAATTGACAGTCCAACTTACTGGCAAATTAGGATAGATGTATAGCAAGTTCAGTTTAGAGGTGCTATCGGATCGGGTCGGGTCCGGATACTATTATATTTGGACCCGTATCCTAAAAGTGTTCGGGTCCAAATTTCGATCCATATACTTATCGTTTCAATTCGGATCGGATCCGGGTACCTATCTATCCGTAGATATTTCGGATCCAGTCTTTCGGTTCCGGGTAGATATATACTCATAACTTGTTTGTAGATTATCGGGTCTGGTTCGGATATGGTGCGGTTCCGGATCCGAAGCGGATATATGTCACAAAAAAATCAGGAGGATGGAGAAAAAATAACTTTTGAAAAAAAAATATTGAAGAAGACATATAATTTTTAAAAAGTAAAATATTAGAGATGATGATTTCATTTTCTATGGCTCAAAAAATCTATGAATGAAATATTAATGATTTGTAGAAATGACATATCAATGAGAGCAATAAATTTTCATTATTATGCAGAGGATATCAAGACAAATATCGAAGGATATATCTATAGTAATAAATTTTATTTAAAAAATTAATGCAGTTATTATAAAAGGAATAAATTTGACATCCATCTATGTGTATAAACATAGTGAATATGTCACTGCATTTTATTTTCTCATATTAAAAACAGTACTGGGCTCACTATAGCTTATGCAAAAATTAATATGCAAAGTTATATTTTTATATATTAATAGTTATTAATATATGTTTTATCGGGTATTTATACGGGTAATGGGTCAGGTTCGGTTATGGGTGGGATAATTAAATGAAACTCATATCCTACTCATTACAGTATCGGTTCCGGTTCGGATCTGGGTCGAATATTAAATTATTAATTTTGTAACAATATCCATAATTTAACCGGTTATATTTTTTAAACTATACCCTATCCAAATTAATCGGATCCGGGTCAGATCCAATTCGGTTCTAAATCGGATCTGGGTAATCGGGTAAGAGTAGCACCTCTAGTTCAGTTATTCTGATAATACTTTCTCTTTGTTTACGGAGATGTAATGTTCTTTTTATCTCCAATTTATTATTAACGTTCAATATTAAATACAAAATAACATAATTGCTCAGGTTTTGTGACTACTTTTAAAAATGCACAAACCGCCCATTTTTTGAACAGTTGATAGTTAAAAATTCGGACAGACCATTTTTAGGCCGGTCAAAAGTTTTTATTTTTTTGAAATATTTGTTAGATTACTTTTTTTAATATCTAATTAATATAATTATACTAAAATATGCTAAATTACTTGAAATTATGTTAAATTATATTAATATACACTAATTATACTGAAATATGCTAAATTAGTCCAATTTTGTATCATCTTTCATAAATCATAAAAAATAGTAATAGTATTTCAAAAATAGTAAAAATTGAGATTCTACAAGTTCATTATATAACTAATTTACTGAGGTACTTAGATAAAAAAAATAGAAATAAACTTAATCAGAAACTTCACCTCAAGTATTTGAGGCTCTTCTCTTTGTTTTTTGGCAATTTTGAATTTTGAAAAATGACATAGTAGTCACTTTTCGCAAGCTTTCTAAAAAATGGTCATTCGCTGAAATCAGACACTCGAGTGTCGTTTTATGACCATTTGAAGTTTCGTCACCATTTTTCGCCTTCTTAGTGAAGATATCTTCTCTTAGCATTATTTATTGTACTTTAACACAATTTCAAGTAATTTAGCGTATTTTAGTATAATCACGTTAGTTATAATCAAAAGAAGTAATCTAATAAATATTATAAGAAAAAAGGTACCTCCTGACTGGTCAAAAATTGACTGGTTCAAATTTTTAACCCAACTGGTCCAAAAATGGCCGGTTTGGACATTTTTAAAAATAATCACGAAATCTGAACAATTCTGTCATTTTGTATTTAATGTTGGATATTAATAAAAATCTCGGTTTGTATCTCAAGTTCTCAACGGTTGTTAATGAAAATCTAAAGCCTACGGACAAGTTGCCAAAAAAAAAAAATGTTATAATAAACACCACCCAACAAGAATATGTAAAATTAAAGTACCCACCAACTATAAGCAAGTGCGTTTTAGCAAAGGAAAAAATCATCAGCGTATTTATTATCGTCTCTCTCCTGTTTTCCTTTTGTATTCAAATAAAATCTAAAACTGACCTAAAATATACAAGAAAAGCCAGAAACCTATGAAAAACTACCGCCTAGGTTCATTTAACAAAAAATGAAACAAGAAAAAAGGCGTCTAAAATACTGAACAAGGCTAATGCGTAGGAAAATTTGTCAATTTTTTTAGTGGTAGGAGAGAGAACAGAGGAAGGTTTATTTATCAATTTTATTTCTAAATTAACTAAGATTAAATAATTAAAAATGGATAGAAGAAAAAATGTGAAGTTTGTATGAGAATATTCAATAGAGAAATGTTCTTGTATCCCGAGCCACTAAATCCGAACCCATCCCCGAACTAGTTTAATTGGGTTTAACCGTCCGCTAATAACGGTAATTTATTAATTTGCCATTAATTAATGAATTGTTGTTTTAACGCATTGCAGTTTTACATTGATTGCTTTAAACGTTAGCTTTGCATGCTTTTGTCTTGCGCTTTAATTTCTTAAGCATTCTGTTAGGAACAGTTGTAATCACCAATCCCAGAATTAGTCTCCCAGATTGTTAATGATCCTCTAATTATTAATTAACTACTTACTTGAACGTACTTTAAAGTACTTTAAAGTACAATTTAAACCTAGTTAGCTCGGGGATGTGATGGGGGATTGGTTCTTATTTTAATTATGCAAATTAACAGCTTTTGATATTTAATAACTAAAAATACAGTTTCCATTTTGAACAAGTAATCCATTAAATGAAGATTTTTCAATGTTTGTAAACACAGATTGATATGCTTTAAAATGTGTTTGAAGAATAAGTTTTAAAATGTGTTTGTAAATAAATGTTTATATATTTGTAACACATTTTTTAATTTTTGTAAACACAGGTTTATATGCTTTAAAATGTGTTTGTAAACACAGATTTATATGCTTTACATACAGGTTTATATGCTTTAAAATGTTTTTTTTTGCCAGTATATATTGGTTTACTTGCTTTACACACAGGTTTATATGCTTTAAAATATGTTTGAAGAATAAGTTTTAAAATGTGTTTGTAAACACATGTTTATATGTTTGTAATAAATTTTTCAATGTTTGTAAACACATGTTTATATGCTTTAAAATGTATTTGTAACACAGGTTTATATGTTTTACACACATGTTTATATGCTTTAAAATATTGTTTTCTTGCCAGTATATATTGGTTTACTTGCTTTACACACAGGTTTATATTATTTAAAATATGTTTGAAGAATAAGCTTTCAAATGTGTTTGTAAACACAAGTTTATATGTTTGTAACAAATTTTTCAATGTTTGTAAACACAGCTTTATATGCTTTAAAATGTGTTTGTAAACACATGTTGTTTGCTTCATGCACAAATTTTCAATATTTTGTTTATGTTGTTTGCTTGCCAGTACATATTGGTTTATATGTTTTACTTGTTCACATGTATAAGAATTTAACTCATTTACAATGAAAATTAAACACTTGAATTAAATGCAAAAAATATTCAGCACATCACTCCAAGCAAATTGGATAATTAAATGCAAAAAATGTTGTTAGAAGGGAAATTGAGCAGAATTTCCAATACATAGCAGTGAATTCTAAGAAAAATCAACCATATACCGGATTCAATAGTAACTATAATTAAATGCCTAACTAGAAAATTTAGTTTATTTACCTCTAAAGTGAAGACTCTAGAAATTATGTTCAGCACATCTCTGGACTTTCTGGTATTTCCTGGTGAAGGGATCAGTTTTTTATGATATTTTCTTGTATAAATCAGTCTTTCTTGATGTTTCTGAATTTTCTGGTATTTACTGGTAAAGTGGCTCACCTTTTTTTTTTTTCTGATTTTTGGTGATTGTTCAAACAGATGTCATGTAGTTTTTGTAACTAAAATTTTGCTAATTGTTTATGTTATTAATTTCAAATATGTTAAACTAAATATTGTATTGTCTCATAGGTTTATTTGCCAGTATATATTGGTTTACTTGCTTTACACACAGGTTTATATGCTTTAAAATGTGTTTGTAAACACATGTTTATATGTTCGTAACACAGATTTTTTTAATTTTTATAAACACATGTTTATATGTTTTAAAATGTGTTTGTAAACACAGGTTTATATATTTGTAACAAATTTTTCAATGTTTGTAAACACAGGTTTATCTGCTTTAAAATGTGTTTGTAAATACAGGTTTATATGCACAAATTTTCATTACTTTGTTTATGTTATTTTCTTGCCAGTATATATTGGTTTACTTGCTTTACACACATGTTTATATGCTTTAAAATGTGTTTGAAGAATAAACTTTAAAATGTGTTTGTAAACACAGGTTTATATGTTTGTAAACACAGGTTTATATGCTTTAAAATGTATTTGTAAACAGAGGTTTATATGCACAAATTTTTAATGCTTTGTTTATGTTGTTTGCTTGCTAGTACATATTGGTTTACATGCTTTACTTGTTCACATGTATTGTTCCTGGCACATTCTGTACAAATGAAGAAATTTTGTGCTGGGGGACGCCTTCGGGGATAGTACAAATTTAGAGGTGTAAATTTCGTGCTCAGGGGCGCACTTGGGGATTGGTTCCAGTTTAGATCTGTAAATTTTTGCTCAGGGACGAATTCAGGGATTCGTTTTTGTTTTTAAAAATGAAAATTTAACGCATTTACAATGAAAGTTAAACACTTGAATACAGTAGATTAAACACTTTTCTTCATATGTTTAAATTATATTATTGCTTCGCTGCATTTGGCAGTGCTTTTGTTAAATTTGTTTAATAGAGCATTTTTTTCTTCATGCAGCGAAATTCTATACAATAAATAAAGATTGGTACTGTTATTGCGCTGTATGAAGTAAAACCTGATCTTTTTGTCACTGATATTCTAAAAGGTTGGGGAACACACACGGATATTTTGTTTGTGGTACAATTATCAGCTTCCTATTCAATATTCCCATAGTTTGATGATGTTTTTTTTGAAAAAAATGTCTATTTTAAAAACTTACATGAGTACACCAGACATTTTTCCAATTTTAATTTACTTTTGGAGAAAGTGCTCTCAGTGTCACGTGTCTCCCTTTCTGTCTGTGCATTAATATTTCGATCCTGCGACCCCCAAAGTAATCGGACGGATCTGTGCTATCTCATCAAAGACCTTCTGCACATCGGACGGGCAGTTTGCCTCCGATAAACATACCCCTTTTGTTAGAAGCACGTGCTTACCCTGGGAGCTAAGATTCGTGTTTGCTCCTCTGTCTATCCGCGCTCTCTTTCTTCAGCTGAGATGGCGGGACCAGGGATCCACCCGTACCACCACCAGCCATGGGCGCCGCCTCACCCGCACGGACATCACCCTCCTCCTCCAGTCGGTCCGCCGCCTCCACTCTCCATCGAAAACCCTCCTCGACCCGGCCTCGACGAGGTTTCTCTTCTATTCCTCTACGATCTGATTTCTTTATAGATCTGTGCTGCTTCTGTTGTTGTTGCAAAATTGAAGTTCA
This sequence comes from Carex pumila, assembly GCA_033356055.1. NCBI lineage: Eukaryota > Viridiplantae > Streptophyta > Magnoliopsida > Poales > Cyperaceae > Carex > Carex pumila. The sequence goes on from JARJHM010000866.1 coordinate 28,095, forward strand.
TGCCCGACTTTCGGGCTGCATTTTCTAAACTCATTCCTAATTCGTGCTAGATCCAGTGTTTGAATCGAGTTTAGTTAGTGAAAAAATTGACATTTTTTTTGTCGCATTTTATAAAATAAATTCAAAAGTAGCATGGTTTGGATTAAATTCAGATACTGCAAGAAACACAGTCCGGGAGTGCATTTCACTCAGAGATGAAATGCGGACCCCTGTCAGACATATGGGTTGACTATGGTGAATTAGGTTTACATTCTATAATTTAATTGGTCTGCAATTGGTCTGGTTGGTCTAGATTTGATCTAAAATTGGTCTATAAATTTGACAAGGGTATGGTCTACAATAGATATACGTTCGATCTACATTTGGTCTCACTAAATTTTATAATTTAATTTATGTCTGATCTATATTTGGTCTACATTTAATTTATATTGGGTATGCATTTTATTTGTATAATTTTAATCGGAAATATAAAATCAAACTTAAAAATAATAACCGTGCTAGTCTGAAGCAGCTCGGAGTAAAAACAAAGGATTTGAATGTGGTAGAAATATATAAAATGGTATAGGGCCGGTGTTTCCGCATTCCTTTATATAAGCAGAGAGAGACGCAGTCTGGAATTTTTTTTAATTTAATCCAAACCCCTTCTTATACCCAAGATTTAATTTGAACCATGCTACTTTTTGAATTTTTTTTTTTTTGTAAAATGCTACGTATATAAAAATCAGCAAAAATTTAAGCGAAAGCGACATTGTACTCTCCAGAGAGAGAGAGATGGTCTGACTAGTTATTCGGAAAAATCTAACTTAAAATTTCAATTTCTGATATCCTGTATTGTAGATATTAGGCTAATTTTTGAATTGTATCTAACTTATCCAATAGAAGCCATGCCAGTTCAGGAATGGGGTTTACGTTATTTTCTCTTTAATCATAAATTTAGCTGAATTTTTTAATTACTAAGGATAGAAGAAACTGGTTTTTGCAACAAGAATCATCTTTTCCACATTACACTGCTCATTGTTAAAACCATGACCACTGAATTATGGACTGAGTTGCTTTTTTTTTCTAATTTATTTTTCTTGTAAATCAGGTTAGGACAATATTTATATCAGGTTTACCAGTAGATGTGAAGGAGAGAGAGCTACATAACCTGCTGAGGTGGCTTCCTGGATTCGAGGCAGCTCAAATAAGTTTGAAATCAGAGCAGCCAATGGGCTTTGCTCTTTTCTCTACAGCCCACTATGCCATGCAAGCCAAAGGGATGCTTCAGGTCTAGCTTCCTCTTATAGCATTATTGCTTGGTTACTACAGCATACGTATATTCTACAGTGATTCCTTATATAATATTGGTCATTTATTCTCTGAACATTCTTTGTGTAAATTTGGCTCCTAACAGTATCATCATCTATACCACTTCATTTTCACTTTAAAACTAAGGAAAATTTGATTACATATGGTGGGTCCGAACTGGAATTTCTAGGGACCAAATAGAAACTTTGAAACTATGTGGACCCAAACAGAAACTGAGTTACGACAAGGACCATTAGGACTGATCTACTTCATTTGCATATGTATATTCCGGTCAGGAGCCAAGCTTTTGCTTTATATAGCATTTTATGGTATTCTTACCTTTTATCTTGCTGTTTGATTGTGTTCGTGTGGAATAAGTGATTATTAGCTGTCAGATGGCTGAATAAAAGATACAAAAATGGGGAGCAGCAAATAGTGTGCAAAAGACCAAAATGTCTGCAAAACAAATTATGTTGGTTGAAATGAATGGTTTGGGAGTGTATATTGCATGGTCTCAGGCCTCAGGGTTGATATTGCCCAACATTTCAGTCCACAATAAGATTTGTTAAACAAATGCAAATATTTTATTTTATCTTTTTTTCATTTCAGGACTTGGTTTTTGATGCAGAAACGAACTCCACTCTGCACATAGAGATGGCTAAGAAGAATCTTTTTGTCAAGAGAAGTGTGTCATTTACTCAAGCTGTTAGCTTAGATCTCTTGGTTCATATTACCATAATCTCAGTTTCAAAGCTAAAACTAGGAAATCATCTAGCACACCACACATTAACATCTGGACCTCATAAAGAAAAAAAAAAGTCAAATTCCAGAAGCACAACATAGATCTCAATAGTATTTTAAAAATAGAGGGTTAAAAAAATTGAAAGGTCACAATTTGCATTAGACTGATTACAGAGATCACCAATCTGTAAACCATTTGCTAATCGGGTTTGGTTTCTTGTTACTAGCGGTCGGTACTGATCCTAGTTTGCTCGACCCAAGCAAGCGACTGAGAACAGTAGGGGACTACACTCCTGCTGCCTATCCCGGACCCCCTTTTCATCCTTCACCTCCACCACCACCTGTGTGGGGTGCTGCTAGGTAACTATGTTGATTTTAAGTACATTTTTATTCCGTTTATTGATTTTAATATAATAAGGTGATTTTTTATCTTGAAATTTTTTTATCCTTGAGAGGGAGTAAACAAACAAGGAAATAGTAAAAGACTTTGTACTATTATTTTAGATTCCTTGGATTGATGAAACTGAGGGTAGGCTCTTTATTTCTTGTAGTTACCTACCTCCACCTGCTCCTTACAATCCATACGGCGGCTACCCAGTATCTCCAGTGGCCGTGCAGCCTCCAACTGCCGTAACATCACCAGCTGGTTATGCTCCTGTTCAGGTTTTATCTCATTTTCTACATAAAGTGACATTACATATATTTTGGCCTCACGTCATACGAGGGATTTACTATTCTCAGAGGTAAGGCGGCCATAGCAGTTGCAAGGAGTGGTCCAATGTAAATTCAAATGGCATTGATGGGATCAAGAGTGACAGTTCAGATGAAATTCTATACCTATCACTTGAGATTGTCCAGTTCCAAGCCGTCTAATTTCCATCAATATGAACCCCAAATGAAGATTTAGGTTCAATTTCACTAAAAGTCAATCAAACCATGCCCATGTTTCAATGTGGTCAACTAATTTTGATTAGTCCCTGGCTCCCTGCACTTAGCTGCCAACTTTGGTTCAGATCCCATTGATTTAAACCAGTGCACAGAGTTCTAACTCATTTATCAAATGATGATCAAACCATATCAACAAATACTAAGCAACATAAAAAGAATTTTCCGGTGAAAATTATTATTTTACTTAATATATGTTATGCTTTGTGAAACTTGGGATGGAAGTTTAAAAAAATCGTGGTGTTGGGACCTTTGCATATTAACTTGTGTGTATGTGTTGAAAGTTTTGGACCACGCCAATAATTAATTTGTAGGTTTTTGCAAATTTTCGTTGTAGAAATGAACAATCTAATTGAGTTTTCTTGGGAGATCACTAAGCTTTGGACCACACCATAATTAGCTACTGAACTTTTTTACCTTTATCAATCATGTCACTTGGTCACCTTTTTCCCTTAAAAGAACTAGCAAACTGTTGACGTGACTGTGAACATGAGAAAAGAGCATCTCCATATACATATAAAATTCAGCAAAAAGCTGTCCACATCAGCCCTTGGCCAGTTCTTTCTGTGTAGAGGTAAGGGACTGATATAGTTGGAACAAATAGGTAGTTTGGTCACTTGAGGGTCGCAAATCAAAGTTAACGGATTAATTTCTGATATAGTGACCCCTGCAGAAGTTTATCTGATGTAATTTGGATAAATTTAAGTGGTGAGTGTTGTGTGAACATCAAAACTGGGTGACCGATGTAATACTGGGTGTGGTTGAGCGACCTCTAGTGAAATTTATTGTGAGAATTTCATTTATGACATCACTAATCTATCCTTTATATAAATAAGATGGTCACAGAACTTTTTCCTTCTTTTTCTTATGGTTATGTGATATATTATTGCAGAATACAAAAGATAATGCGCCATGTAATACACTATTCATTGGAAATTTGGGTGAGAATGTAATTGAGGAAGAACTGAGAGGTCTTTTCTCTGTGTAAGATTCTTTGTTTCAGTTCCTTAAGTTGTATATAGCAATTGATCAGCAATTCTCTTTTCATCCTTTTTAAATGAGAGATATTTTGCATAAATTCTCTTGCCTATTGAGTTGTTTGCAAACATGATGGGATAAGCTCTTGCATAAATTCTCTTGCCTATTGAGTTGTTTGCAAACATGATGGGATAAGCATTCTGATGTCCCATTTAGTAAGGGTACTATATCAAGTAGCACTGATTTTAGTTTGCTGCAATTTTTTATTGACAATGATATCACAAATTCAGGCAACCTGGGTACAAGCAAATGAAGTTACTGCGCCAGGAGAGAAGCACTGTCTGTTTCATCGAGTTTGAGGCAAGAAATGAGCATTTGATCTCAATAATAGAATCACCTGAAGATGTTGTGTCTGTTGCCTGAATTATCTAAATTAGCATTCAATTTCAGGATGTAATCTCAGCAAGTGCAGTTCACCAGAATTTGCAAGGTGCTGTTATTCCGAGCTCAGGTCGTGGAGGCATGCGTATACAATATCCTTTATATTACCTATTTGTTTTGCAGAAATCTTAGCTGCCTATTGCCTACATATGGCAGATTGTATGTATATAAAAGTAAACAAATGTGGAAGTAGATAAATATATAAATAAACACATGCACACACAGATAAACGTGAAAGGAAAACCACAAGTAAAAATGAAATGTCAAAAGTGAAACCAAGAAGAAAGGATTTTATTGGATTATAGATATTATTAATTGATAAATAAACCATATTACCACAAAATAAGGATGTAATGATCTGGTAAGGAACTGACATAGTTGTTACCGAGATGAGTTCAACTTGATATAATGTTTACAACTACAGTTGCGCGTGTGTTTTTCTTGATATTATATTTTCCTTAACTTGGCTAAACATTTTCGAAGAACCCATTTGGGAGGAGGAAAGATTCAACCAACAGCGGAGGAGGTGCAAATGGATCACCTGTGCCTTAAAATCAGCCATTTAGGGGGGCATCTTTTATAATTCTCTCTTAATCGTGCAACTCATGCTGCATGCATCCCACTTTCATTTAGTTGTGACATACATATCATTAGCATTATGTTGTATGTGTCGCACTGCTATTCAGCATTCTATGTGAGTTCTAGATCACCATGACGTGCATTTGCATCATTCTCATGGACATATCATAGCATTTCTATTATTTCTTTTTTCTTGATTTCATGGTGTGAGGTTCAATTTAGTTTGTATTGTAATAGTTGTTTAGACTCAATTTAGATTATATTTTGCTATATTATTAGTAGTGCAGTTGAAGGGAAACCATGTCATCTTCATTTCATTTATTTGATTGGGCCTTTGTTGTGCAAATGTTAAGTTGTTTTTGTTTAGCCTTCTACATGCAAGTAATTCAAAGAAACGAGACCTGATATCATGAGGTCATCTCATATCATGGCATCATCCTATGTGGTGAACACAAGGCATTTCAGGACAAAGGCATGCATGGTATGGTCATTTGTTGAGGATCTTGGTTCATTGTTCTCGGTTAGTTCTCATGCATGCCATGAATCAAATTATGTGGTGAAGAGGCATTGGAAAAAAACATCTCATGACAGCATGGTCATGCCATGGCATGGTATATAAGGAGCCTTAAAGCATGTTCATCCTTTATGTTCCATTTCAATCTGATGAATATACTTTTGCACCAGGCGTAAAGGTAAGAGTTCAGAAAGATCTGCATTCTTTTGACTTCTAACAGAGACGGACTTGAAGAACTTGAAAGGCGTTGTTGTGATTAACTCTTTTGAACCATATCCTCTGCTGTAGCTGAAGTAAGAGTTCCTTTTTAATTTAACTGGCTGAATGAAATGGATGTGGTGATTCATCGTTTGTTACTAACACCATGAAGGGAGATAGATCAGGTAGCTTCTCGAGAAGCATAAGAATTAATGAGGATTTTCTTAAACATTAAGTTCATAAAATAAAAACGTAGAACTTTGACTTTTTTTTTTTAATTTCCAAATTTTTTAAGACTAATGTGGGATACATTTTTCTCAAAGCTTTATTAGAATATCATTCTTTTTTCTAGTATAGTTCAGACGTCTAATTATTTGACATATTAAATAGTAATTTCTTTGTACAAGTTAACTTAAAATGAGCAAGTGACATAATTTGGGGAAAAAATTGTAAGTTTAATATGAGGGTATAGCTGCACAAACCAATTTTGAGTGACCTCCATAATAATACTCTCATTTTTACCTTGGGATTCCATATACTATATATGGTGTTAGGACTTGTAGATGACTATGTAAATTCTTTTGGTTTATGTTTGTTTCTGTAGTTTGTTATTATAAGCCACTGTCCTGGTGCCTCAGCCATCATAATATTGAGCATCAGTGCTTGAAAGTCTGATGATATACCCTCCTTATGTACAACTAGGTATTTTTAAAACTTAGCAGTCTGTTTATCCTCTGCACTCTGGCTCCATGAGTTGCAGGGAGTTATTTTTGCCAGGGATAGTACAAATCTCAATGGAGTTGTGCACTTGGCGGTGTAATAGAGCATGTGAATCTGGGGTTGAGCTCACCCCTTCTATCTGCCAGTAGTGACATTTCAAATTGCACCAGAGGCATGATCCTGGTTTGATCTGAGTTGAATGATCTGTATTTACCTCAGGCTCTTAATTTTGCCTGTGCATTTGGAGGATAGCTGAAATCCTGATTAGCATTATCAATATGTTTACTTGGTGCGCTTAAAGGATTTGAGCTTTTATTTTTAAATTTTATGCTTTGGTTAAACCTCTCCTCTCTTTAGTCCTTTCTTGGCTATTTGAGATGCCAAATTCTTTGTGCACGGTGTGTGAACTAAATAAGAAATGAAATTATTCCTACCTCTTTTGAACTTATTATTCGGTGTCAGTTTCACAGCATGGTAATAAGATCCAGTGATAACGGGTCGATCTTGCTTATGCTGTATCTAGTGTCTTGTCCATGCGTGGCGAGGTATGTGTAATATGAAAGGGAACACGATCAACTTTCAATCCCGGTAAAGTAGAGAGCTACAGATATTTATCCGCAGACATTCTTCCCTTTTAGCGAAAGACAATCATGGTATTATATACGTGCTGAAACTAAAATATCCAGCCAAATCCGGCCAGTTATGCGATCCTACTATTGTCGACCACTCGAAAAAGAATTGATCAAGGCACTCTCATCAAATCCGTATTTGGAGTTAGCTCGCACCTTTTTCTAGAAAAAAATATTAGGCGAGTTGAATTGCAATTAATTTAGTAAAACTGGCTGAATTATGTGCGCATTTTTTTTTTAATCTTTCTATTTCGTCTACTACCGGATCAAATACAAATTTGATTGCTTTCAAATAATTTACAAGTAGCGGCTAGTTCAAGACTTCATTTTGATGTTGCTCGAATAATCTCATTATCTTTACAAGCAAGATCATGTTTTTCATTATGAACTTGTACACATGCTTTTAAAGACTTAAAGCCATCTTGTTTGACAACTTAAATTTGAAGCAAAAGATTTAGTTTATCTTTACTCCACAACCAAACAATCAAACATGATCTTGATGCTATTAACGCGTGTGTAAAGAATATGTATTTGATTTAGTGACAAAGACACAATTCTCATGTGAAAGGTCATGAGTTCGAAATTCACAAATTGAAATTTTTTTTCTATAATATATGTAGGAGTTTTAAAGTGTATTGAATGGTTTCACCCAATCCATGATTTAAAAAAAAAAAAAAATACACGTGCTTAAGTCACCAGTCTGTTTGCTTGTCTCCTAAAATTAATAAATTAAACAAAACAAACAAAAGAGAACCACTTTCCGACAGTTTGCCTGTCTCCTAAAAGTGTGTGTTAAAACTTAAAAAAGACGGTTTCAGATTGTGTGGATGATATTATGCAATTCAAAATTTCTTGTTATTCATGGGATGAAAAGCGAGCTAATTGGGGCTCTCTTTGCCGAATTCAAACCCAATTATGCCATTCATGTTTTTTCCAGACTTTTCCGACATCACTGCTCGGCTGCTACTACGCGCTGGTTCTCTTTCAATTCATCCCAACCAAATGCAACGCGAGCTAATTGGGACATAGAAAATCAGGTACAAAATTGCTAGACGCGTGTCAGTTATTAGAATGATGTGAAGTAGTGAGCATTTCGATTGTATTAGAAAATTTTTATAAATTTTTAATGTTTAATGAAATTTTATAGTAGGTGATTGCATGATACTTCACACACACAAAAAAATAAAAAAAATGTTTTTGTTCTGATATCTATAATGACCTTAAGCAATAATTCCGTTCTTACTATCTCATGTGAAGAAGGAAAAACTGCAAGAGGACCAGACATAGAAGTTGCATCTCTAGGCAAATCTTAGTTAATAAACATGTTAAAAAAGAAACAAGAAAATCTTCTGTTGCTGATATTCACGACGAATGAACATGTTTATGATGCACAATAATAATTTTGTCAACGGAACATATTTTCGCTGTAGCAGAAACACATGGGCTGAATAAGTTTCAGAAGGTTCAAATATATTCGTGCCTTCATTTTCAAATTTAAATGTCAAAATAAAATAATTAAATATAATCTATATCATTTTTGTATGCAATTACAACATTTTAACTTTATTTTAATCGATATCGAGAGATTGTAAAAATATATGGACATTGATTTTTTAACTTATTAATTTATAAAAAAAAAAAACAAAATAAGAATGTGATAAATTTTTATGTATATATTGAAAAAATAATATAAATTCCATCTTAAGTCTTATTTCAACATATGAGTAGTAGATTTTTATTATTAAAAAATTAAAACATAAAAAATGAATACATTAAAAATCTCATACACCATCCAAATCCATGAAAGAATTGGTTGGACCCAAACATGTAATGATTCAATCACAAAATTGCACCTGTGGGTGTACTAAAGCATACCCAAAAGAAACATTGCACAATCACCATGGCCATACATTTTGCACATGTGATTGTTCACTGCATTTTCTAACCCGAGAATCAATTTTACAAGTTTAAAGTATGGCGAAACAATTTATTTCACCCTCCGTTGACTATTAGAGACTGAAGCGGCACTCTCGTTATCTCCACAACTGTGGAGTACTCATTGCTCAATGGTTGTTTCCATGGTTCACCGTCCATTTGCATGAATGCGTTTTTCCACTGCCCCCCTCTTATTTCTAATCGAATTGCAGTTGCCTTAGAACATGAAAGAACAAAAGAAAAATCAAGATAATGTCAAATAAGCTGAATTTATGGAAGGAAGACCCTCTTGGGGCTTTTACATAGAAGTTGCTAAATTGTTGTAGAAGCTCCTAATCACCTTCTCCTTAGCTTTTAAAGGTTCATGTGCGTTAAGCCTCGGTAACAAGTACCCTGAACCAATCAGTAATGCTATATGGTAAACAGTAGGTTCACAGAACTTTCTCTTGAGCAAAATCAAAAGTGCTCTGAATTCCAGTAATTGAGAAGAGTACCTGAGCAATATGTTTTGCAGAAATAAGCTCCACCATGACTAATGAAGCGTGCCAACCTTGTTTTAGACCAAATATTTCTAGAAGACCATCATCTACATGAGCCTCGACAAAGCCTTTCTGTAACAGATCAGCAAATTTTCACTGAACCTTAAAAGATTTGCATTGGAAAAATAAGTGCATGCTCAAAAAACAACAACTTTCTGCAAAGCAAAGAAATGCATAATTTATAAGACCTTCTCTAAGTATTCAGTTTTAAGATTTCCCCATGGATGCCTTCCACTTCCATAGTTGTGAAGATTAAGAGCAACTATAGCCCTCACGCTGCATATAATAAGAATTTACGGTCAAATCAACAATGCAACAAAATAGATGCAAGCAGAACACAATTTATGTTTTAAGAAAAAAATAAATAAAGATACTTGCCTAGTTGGTACAGGAATTTGCTCCCACTCATTGGAATTCATCTTCTTGATTGATACCCGAAGAATATTTTTAAGTCCCCTAAATGATAAATCACACGTTAGTAGCAGATACTTGCTTAGCAATTGATACTGATGCAAGTATATATTACTGGGGTTTCTAGTCACAGCTGTTAGGTTGGACTAAAATTCAAAGTTCTTTTACCAAATTCTATACATTTCAACAGATTTAACACCCAAAGAAAATAAAGGAAAAGATCACCTCAAGCTGGGATCACTGGTGCAAGGTGTGAAGAACCATCCTTGAGAGCAGGTATACCCTGCATAAATCAACTGTCAAAATATCAGCCTCATTAGTACTCATCATTAATCAACATATTAATGATCGTGCAAATTGCAGTAATTTGGAAGTGATTTGTGTAATTTGAGGCGAAATGGATAATTTGTGACACTTTTTTGGGTATTTTGGTGTATAAATTGATAGAGAGAAAAGGAGAAAGAGAGCAAGTCTCAATTCATTTAACATCATGTCTCAATAACAAAGATGGGATGAGCTTATATAGCCACCTCTTTCTACATTTCTAGACATTCCCGACTACTTACATCCTTAATATCTACAACCTATGTACCTAATTATTCTAATCACCACCCATTAGCTATCCACTTCACATTGATTCTAATTTCTATTAACCTTTAGGACACTACATATAAGATCATCATTACTCGGGAATGAAATATTTTGGTGGAAAACTGAAAAGAAACTAGAAGGTTAAAAGGGTAAATTATTATCTTTCGGAGGCAGGATCACTTTATTGAATGTAATACTTTCAGCTGCTCCTTTATATTGGTTATCTATATTTTGAATACCAGTTAAATTAGATTAAATTGATCAGCTTAGAAGAAGATTTTTGTCATATGGGTTTAGTTTTGTGAAGAAGAATTAAGCATTAGCACCGTGGAAAATTGTATGCTCTAGTAAACAGTAATGACCAGGAATAAAATATTTAGACCTGATGAATAGGGCATTGCTTGGTTAATGATTATGGTTATGGAGGTTTTGTTTTAAACTTTTAATAATGTAAAGGGATTATGGAAGGATACTATTAATTTGAGATACCACAATAGAAGAAATACTAACTTTTTTTCCGTTTTTAGCAAAGGGTATATAAGGAAAAGGTTACAGTTGAGTTAGGAATTAATAAACTTCTAGGAAATGGATCTACTATTCATTTTCAGACAGATAGATGGGCTGGTAAATGTTTTTTGCAATCATATTTTCCTTTGTTATTTAGGATTGCTACCAATCCACTTGTTAGTGTAGACAAAGTCTTATTTCCAGGTTCTATCACTTTACATTTTAGAAGGCAATTGGTGGCTAATTTGAATGTGCAATACACTGCATTACAATTATATCTAGCAAAGTATCATTTGAATCCCTTGTGTACAAACTCTACCATCTGCAGATGGGACAGCAAAGGAACTTTAGTGTGCTTCTTGCTATGATTGGTTAGAATTTGAAATGGTAAATAGTAATTCATTTATGATTACTTGGAAGACCCATTTTAGAATTAAAGCTTTATTTTTTGGTTGGTCCAAAGAAAAAGGGGATGGCAGGGTATTTCACACTGTATCTTTTGTCATGATAATGAGGCACGGGACAATTTATTTGTTAATTGTCATCTTGCTTTGTACATATGGAGTTGGATTCCAAATTATAACAATTTTCCTTTTGGTGTTTACTATGAATATCTATGTGAATTACAGAGGTTTATACTGCACTCCATTAAATGACAGTACCATAGTGGAATTAGTTAGAAGGGCAATTTTGTGGATAATATGAATGAAAGGAATAGATTAATTTTCAAGGGGGCCAATTGTATAGCTATCAGAAGTTTGGGTGCAGTCGTCATATCTTAGCATCATTTCGGTGTGCAAATCTAGAAACAACACATCATTTTTAAAATTGCAGCTAATTCTACCCTGTAATGTTTCAGCAATGCTAATGCAGGAACATGGTGGAGAATTAGAGGAAGGAGAACTGGTAAAAGAGGGGGCTCAAGGGGAGGCAGAGCGTGGGTATGGAAGGGGGTTTGAGGTCTGGCTAAGTTTTGCGATTAATGATGCAATTTAGAGTATATTTTGTGAGTGAGTCTATGGTACTATGCATAGCATGGATTGGTATGTAATACGGATCAATATTTCCATTTTCCTAATGGTCAATCCAAATCTTTTAACATGATCCCCATATAAATATGTACTTAAAGACCGAATTTTATAGTTTTTAGAAATTTTTACTTTCTTTTAAGATAGGTAGAAAATTACTTGATCTGAAAATTCTGAACCATCCAAAAACAATGATTTTCTACCTATCTTAAAAAATAGTAAACAAATTCTAAAAAATCAAATTTGGTGAACAAGTACATATTCATATGGGGATCATGTTGAACGGTTCGAATCGACTGTTATAATTTTGGAAACAAAAATATTGATCCGTATTACGGACCAATCTGTGCTATGCATAGTACCATAGACTCACTCATATTTTGTTCATCTGAAGTGTGTTGATCTTTTGGATGCTTTTAGTTACTCAGGTTTTGGGTTTTTGATGTCATTAGTTGTGTGAGATTTGAACTTGTTTTGACTCAGAATTAGTGGGAGTTTCTAATGCTTCTTAGTTGAGTAGATTGCATAATCATTGTTCCTACAGGCATCGAGGTGTGGTACCACTTAAACTGATTGCTAAGGAAATTGGTGGTATGATGACCTTGTTTCAAACAAACAAAAAAAAGAGAAGAAATTAATGCACCATATGTTTTATTGCCGAAGTATGTACCTTGTTAGCTATTGGACCATATGCAAGGTATGGTTTCTCATCACGCAAATTGTGAAATCCATAAGCTATTCGTGCATCCATTCCTAATATTACAAAACAACAACACACATCATAATCTTAATCCAGATTTATTGACTCCCTTACACTACCAAATAGGAATAAAATAGTATTGAAATGAGGAGGAAAAAAAAAGGCATCATAATGGATAGTACCAATACTGATGTAGTTATAAAACACTCCATCAAAACAAAAGGATTTTTCTGGCACTTCCACTTCCATGTTTCCCTCCTGAAAACCTCAGATTAGCACTTCAAATGTGAGCAGATAAATTTGCAATACTAAATTGCTGTAAGAGTTTTGTGACTCTGGTTGGTTTTCATTTCTAGCCTACAGTTGGGGACTAAAGGCATAGTTGTTGTTGTTGTTTGTACTAAATTGCTATAGGAATTCTACTACGAGACTTCCTAAGTCCTTAATAAAGACCAAATTTAACAAGGCACCCAAAAAGCCCCAAAAAACTGAAAGAAGTGGCCCACAAAATAAAAAGTAAAACAGTACCAGTATGTTGAGAAAAAGCTGTAATAAAACCTGATCAATAGGGAACTCTCCTAGTTCCCTTAGATTGTGTGGCAGATTCATCTCCCCTCCAGCTGGCATCACCACTGTAACTTTCCAACTGTGCTTTTATTTTCACCACAAGTAGAAAAAAGAAAACAATTAAAAAGCATCTAAAAGTAGTTTGCTCGTTGAGATAAAATAAAGGAAAATATTTTGAAATTAGTACGCACCCATTCCATAACCTATTTTTATTTATTCAAAAACTGCCCGTCCTTCACTTTTTTTCCCCTTGATGAAGGGATTAAGGAAAAAATTACTTTGTGAAATGTTGGCGGATAACTAGAGAAGCATACAGGGTACTCGGCCAATGAATTTTACTTGCAAGATGTTTTCTGATATTTCCTGGGTATATATTATAAAATTATAGCAATAAATTTACCTATCAAGACGGCAAATTGGGCCAGTTATGACTTTGTAAAGAGACCTTTTAACAGCTTGTCTCCACGCAAAAGGAAACGAAGCACCCTGAGAAAATTCCATGAAAGTACTTTAGTTAAATTCCACACTTACAAATTTACCAACCTTCAGAACGTTAAGGAGTTATTATTAAAAAAAATAAGCGAACTATCATCATTTTTTCAGACGACTCTGCTATTTTCATTATCTTTGCATAATTCCATTTATGTATCGATGTTATGTGCAAGAAAAAGAAATTGTTAGGTTAGTTGGAAAATGGGATAACAAGAGGAAGAGAATGTAGTCAAAGGAGAGGAATATTATGAAGAGGAGAAAGAGATTCATATATTCCTGAGTCACTCCTAAACAAGTATAACAAGTGGGACTACTGTATTCGGGCAAATTACATATTTTTCTATATTTCTTCTGGCACTTAGAAGTGCTTATTTTAGCTACAGTTGCTTTGCAAATGTAAAAGTCAAGGGTTGTTTTACAAAGACTTGTAATTTCTGAGTGCCTTTTGGAAATGTCCTAAAAATTAGTAAACTAGAAAAGAGAGTTACCCAACCGAAACTTCTAGAGAGATCATTTCCTGTACCAAGAGGGATGATGCCAATTGGAGGCACTGGCTCTCGATTTTGCAACTTTAATTCCGCTAAACACCCCAATAACCAACCTATTGTACCATCACCACCAGCAACCTAAAAGGAAATATCAATGCTATCAGTTTGAAATAAAATTAAGATTTTGTATCAGTATGACTTGGTAATACCAAAAATCCAACAGTTATTTTACCTTGTACGATGTATACTGGAACATTCTGTAGTGTATAAAAGGGGGTCCAAGTTTGTTGCACTATGCACTGGACAGTAAACTCTACGAACTCCCCTCGTACCAAGAACTATAGAATATGTGAAATCTTGAAAGATAATTTTGGTAATTCCTTTACGTGACATAAATTGGGCTGTGTGCCAAAGGTAATTCTGACCCTCAATATAGGAGATTTCACCCTTCTACACGAACTAGAATCTCACTTGAATTCACATACCATAATTCTCAAATTTTCACGGGTTGCTCTTGCGCAGAAATCTCCTGATTTGGCCAGCAATTCCAGACAAGCCAGACCATACTGCACAAAGTCTGATGGCTTCACAAGAGATAGATCAAGCACCTACACTTAATTAAGATCTTATTATCAGAAGAATGTCGATTTTAGCCAATTTAATGAATGTCATTTTCATCTCTTTACATCGAGGATTCGAGGTTTAAATGTTGAAGGACTTATATCATGGTGACATGACCCTACAATATTTCACAGTATTCTTAAACTTGTTTACTGAATCACTCACTATATATAGCATTCTCACAAGACTGTTGACTCTAGACAATTTAATGATCCTATATTTCTCAATTTCACAACAAGTACCTGAGCTACCTTCGCATCATTCAAGTAAGTGGGGAAGTCATAGGCGAACCTCAAGTATTTTGGACATTTCAAAATGTTGTTGTTACAAGTGGTATATGATTTTTCTGAAAGGAAAATTCTAAATCAAACCTGTGCTTCACCAATGAGCTCTTGTAACCTTCCCTTCAAAATAGGACCGTGACGGCCTCCACTCTTGCAATTCACAAAGACCACCAATGGGTTCTCAGGGGGCTCCTCCTCCTCCTCAGCCACGTGATCCCTAGGTTCTGACATAATAGAAGTAGACCCTTTCATCTGCATTGCCTCTAACATGGCAGTGCAGAGCCGGTGTGGTATCTTTACCCGTCGGCGAAGGTCTGCCTTGTTGATCCCACCAATGCCAATACCGCATTGGCTCAAGGAGTCGATCAAGGACATGCGAGACGGAGTACCCGGTGTACCAGTCGTAGAGACACCTAAGGTCAGGGCCTCTTTCTCGTGCGCTATATCGGTTCTGGAAATTGACATGTTGCACCTTTGGCACCTCAATTTTTCGATCAAGAAGAACTGTATTTGGATTCAGACAGAACCTTATAATGTCATCCAACTTGTGATCAGATATCAACGTTGAATTGAAGTATCCCTCTCACTGTATCCAGAGAGGGAGAAACAACAAGAAAAGGAGTATCAAAAGATCAGAAAGAAATTGAACGTTCTCTACGGAAGGAAAGAAAGAGAAAGGAACAAATGCATAGTCTGTTTGAGTTCCTATATTACAATTACTGATGCACCGTCAACATTTTCTTCTAGAAATGCGCGAGTGGATAATTGTTTTTAGTTTTTCTTAATTGAAAAAACCAAAAAACAAAAAACAAAAAAGATAACTACGGAAGAAGAAACGAAATCAGTGAAATTTTGGAAAGAAATGGCAAAGTGGGGATCCACGTGTACGGATGAAGGTGGAACGCCTGTTTCTAGGTCCGTTTTCCATTTATCTCCATTTTGTGAAGCCGGAATAATCCAGTCAATATAGATGTGTTGTTAACCGATCTCTCCGGCTATTTATTCAATTGAGAGGATTAAGAAAATCTACCGAAGCTGTGAGGGTCCAGGCTGGACAACTATAACCGAAGCTGTCGGATCCATTCCGGTAGAAACCCGAACCATTTAGGAAGCATATAGCTGTTGACCATTTTTTTTTTGTATTTAGTTCCATTTTTAATGTATTTCTTCTTTCCTCTTGTTTAAATTATTGAACAAAAGGTCATTTTGGCAAGAGAAATAACCAGACTGCCTGCCAATTTCTTTTATCTATAGAATTTCAGACAGAAAAAAATTCATAGCATCGAATTGGAAAAATCTCAAAACGCAGCACAAACACAAGAAATGCAAGCAAATGTTGCGTTTACTCTGAAAAAACACCAGTACATGATGTGTTTATCACTGAGTAAACCGCAACTCCAGGATGCGTTTCTCTATCCCATTTTTTTTTTTAAGAAACCATTACTACAACTCCAGTATTTAGCTTTATATTCGTTGTGGATTTTTTTTAACCTTCATATGCAATTTAGAGTCATAATGGTTAATTAATATGTAAATTTTTTACATTAAAAAATATAGCTTGTTTAAGAAATATGTCGATCTTATTTATTATGCCTTTTGTCCTTTATAAAATACTCATTTGCTCTCAAAAACCAAATATTCATTATTATAAAATATCCATTTTGCGCTCGAAAATTGATAAATATAAGATCGGCATATTTCTTAAATAAGCTATATATTTTTTAATTTCAATAAAGAATAAAATAGATATTTTTAAATTTTTCTTAAAGGGTTGTTTTGACTTTCGAAATTTCTTTAGTTACCACCGAACTTTTTTATAATTAAATTCAGAATTTGACACATGCGTAGATCTGCGCACCATTTTTGTTTGATGTGCATTTTTCTATTTCTTTTTTTTATTTTTGAATTCTGAGTAATTTGTATAGCACAAGGTGCTGAAAATTCTGAGTGATTTGTAAGAATATGATCAAAATATATCTTAAGAATCTAAAATTAGACACAAAAGTTTAAAATGAAAATAACCAAATACAGACCAGGCACATCCATTCTACATTAATTGATACAGGCCAAATTGGTTTTCGAGTGGAATTTGTGACATGCCAATTTTTCTAACAAGAAAGACGAGAAGGCGAAAAATAACGAAGAAATGTATGGTGCGAACTAGGAGTGGTTCCCAGTGTTCAAGGATTTGTGGTCCTCTACTGTAATTACAATGGAGCTATAGTTCAGGTCAAGGAACCGAGATCACACTTGAGATCCAAGCATGTCCTACGTCTTTATCATCTAATACGAGAGATCGTAAATAGAGGTGATGTAAAGATTTGCAAAGTTGACACAATTAGCAACACAACTGATCCACTCACAAAACATCTTCCTCAAGCCAAGCATCAGATGCATATAGCTTCTATGGACCTGAGAAACATAAGAGATTGGCTGTAAGATTTTCTTTAGATCCATGAGATTTTTAGAATATAGAGATTTGTATAAAGTAGGACCTACGATGATTGGCTCCTAGCTTAAGTGGAAGATTGTTAATATGTAATAATCTAGAAGTCAATAATACGATAATTTTATCATATATATTTTGTTCATGAATTGGATGATTAATAAAATATCATTCTGTTGCCTTGAGTATTATTGAATTTATGAATCATTTTAAGTTAATGACTGAAATTGTGAAACTTCATAATATAGATGATATATACTCTTAAAAGTCTCTAACCGAGGTAATTAGCAGGAACACTAATTAACCGCTACAAGATTAGTATGTAAATTAAAAGATGGCCAAGTTTTACATACCATAGACAAGAGATGTCATTTTAATCACATAGATACATGTTCCAGGAACATGGTATTTGACAAACCCCGAATAAAACATTAAATGGAATTGTGTTCGTGTCATTAATGTTTTCATTCTTTGTTAAGTTCTAAAATATGAGGTATTCATCTTTCCTACATAAGAGATGTATATGTGTGAGTGTTGTCTAACGCTGTCCGTAAAAGGTAGCTAGAACGGTGGCACTTCAGGATACATAACTTATGTGAAGGAATAGATGGTTTACCAAAAGTACTATTATCCCTAGTATTTCTATACGAGTAATAGTATCACTGGACCCATTGATAGAGTAAAATTATTTGCCAGAGGTATGATTACAAGAGTAATCATATTTGATAATCTACTCAAGATCAAGAAAATATTAAATTTGCAAGGATGATACACATTTACCTTGAAACTGATCTGATAGTTATGAGAAAAAAATTAACACAAGTAAATAGTTTACCGGATCGTGATATTGTACAGTACAGCATCATCTGTGTAAATAGATGGTCATAATGTATTCTATCAGGTGCCTCTTATGATTTGTAAAAGTTAAAACAGTTTTAATTTTATTTACCAACATAACACAGATCCTATCGGGTCACACCGTATAGGATGTAATCGGAGAATCTTATCGTTAATTATAAATTGATTATAATTAATAATAAGAAGGTTATAATTAATTATACGTGATATAATTAATAATACGTGATATAATTAAATTATAAATGTCATATAAATGATAGGTAAAAACAATGGTAAATTTATAAGCGTGCACAACACGTTGTATAAAAGTTACCGAAACAACAGTCACAAAAAATATAATTGTTCAGGACAATTATATAGATTTGATTTGAATTTTAAATGTTAATTATGAATTAATATTTTGGACTTAAAGCCCATTAGAATTAAAGCCTTAATTAAATTTAAAAATCCAAAGTCAAAGCCCAAATCAATTCAATTTATTTTGGGCCAAGGGCATTTTTGTCTTTTCACCTTGGAAGTGACTTTTGGAGGGGCATTTCGGTCATTGTGGAACCGACCCTATAGGGTTATAAATAGCCATGGGGTGGGAGAGAGAAAATTACTAATTCATTTGATATCGTGTTCGATCGATTCGATAATCTATTTTCTCTCTTTCTCGTTTTCCCTCCCAAATAGTATTTCGGTTAGGAAAAGAAAGTTATACGTAATCCATGTATAATCTTGTGAGTTGTTGAATAGTATTTTTGCGAAGCTTGTGGTATTTTTGTTTTTGCATATTATTGTGAATAGTGTTTTTACATTTCCCATGAATAATATTTTTGTAAAATACCACGGTTTATAGTATTTCTAGCAAAAAAAATAAACCGCTTCCTGGTTAGTCCTGGTGGATAACTTATAGAGGCATCAGATGTCTGGTGCTCCGAGACGAGTCACTCTTCATTCCAATTAGAATTTGAAAATGAGGTATAAATGTTATATTAATTTATTTAATTGTTAAATAGATTTAATTTTAGAAATAAATTAAGGAGTAGATCTTTAATGGATTAAAAAGGCTTTCTTAAGGAAAGATTGAAAAATGAACTTTCGGTGGTCTTTCCGACATACCTCTTTTAATCCCCGGCTTCAGTTAGAAGTGAAATTTTTATTTTATGGCTTTTCTGTAGTTTAAGCTTAATCAAATGGTAGCACGAAAACCCTACATGCGAGCAGTAGAATAAAATGTGCAAGGTGTCTTCCCACTATGCTCCACAAACCCTGCAGGATGTCTCAATATTCGCTATCATTTTTATAAAGCATATGCCAAAGGAAGTGCCCTTGTCATTGCCTTCCAGGAGAAGGTTCTAATTCGTGGTGTGACCCCCTTATTTTTCCAAATACCTCTCCAAAGTTCCAGCACGTCATTAGAACCAATAGGAGATTAGGGGTTGTGTGCCTGTACCAACATGGAGTAGGCTCCTTTAACCAAAAATTCTACGTTATTGGACCAAGTAAACATCAGTTTATCATTAACACCTGTATGTAGAATTTGTTGCCTCTGGTACCCGATTATGTCCAGTACCATTTGTTCACTGCACATATCAATCATGCGAGACTCATCCCACATCATGGAATTTAAATAAAAAAGACTTGTCACCTTGATTTCCTGTCTTGTTCTCTCAATTTCAGAAAAATTTTGCCAACCTTGAAAAGGTTTACGATTCTTTCTTAGGAAGAATAGAAAAAAGATTGCTGGCAAATATATCTTGTGTCGCACTTTGCTGTGACTTTCCATAGACAAGAGGGATATATATCTTTTGAACTAGTTTACGAGTAAGGCCCTTTGATATAACATCGTCGAGATTTCATTTAGATAGTTAGATAGATACTCTTCTTCGTATTTGAACTTTGAGTTCCTTTAACAGTGAGGTATACAGATCATGCAAATATGGGTCTACATGCATCTTTATGAAATTTCTTATCACTGCTAGATCCATGGTTGCCCAAAAACCGAGCTAGTCTGACCATCCCCTAATGACCATGTGGTGCAGGCTGCCATGATTGAACGGTTATGCATCATATCCCGCCACAATCAAGTGCATGCTGACTCCTGATGAGCAGACCAAAAGGAGGTTTGGGGAAAGTATTTTGCTTGCATAATTTTTGCCCAGAGAGCTTCACCGTCTGACACCATTCTCTAAATATTTTTTAGAACCATGGATTTGTTAAGAGTTTCAAGTCCCGCAGTCCCAACCTACTTTCCTCTTTGGGTCTCATTATCTTTGCCCATTTAATGAGACACAAGTCTTTTTCCTTGGCTTTCCCCAAAAAAATTGAACACACCTTGATTGAATTTGGTTTAGCACTGACTTATGCAATGAGGTATTACTCATGTGGTAAATAGCTAGGGCCTCCATAACAACCTTCAACAGTATTAGCTTTCCTGCAGGTGATAACAACCTTGATTTCCACATGTGTAATTTATTATCAATTTTTTGTAGTAAAGGTTGAAATGATGTGCTCCTTGAAACATCAATCGGGCAACCAAAGTGAGATTCATTCAAGTTTCCAAATTTAACTTTAAACACCCGAAGGGCAAGCTACATATGAGCCAAGGAAGTGTTTTTAGAGAACCAAATTTTCGACTTTTCTGGTGCCAACTTTTGACTTGAGATGGAGCAGAAGGTGTTGAGAACCCAATTTACCCTTCTTATTTCATTAGTACTCGTCTTTCTCAGAATAATGAGGTCACCTGCATACATCAAATTAGTGAGAGGAGGTGTTGCTCGGGTCAGTTTCAGACCACTCAAGTTTCCTTGATGAAGCTCATGAAGTAGTATCGTGGAGAGGATGTTCATGCAAAGAATAAAAATATATGGAGATAGAGCACAACTTTGTCTAATTCCTCGCATTGGCACAATAAATCCATCCCCTTGCCCGTGGAATAGGATGGTGAAATGTGTTGAGGTCACACATTCCAAGATCCATCTCTTGAATTTGGGAGAAAAACAGTGAACCGAGAGAGCTTTGTCAATAAAACTCCAACTCATACAACGATCAAACGCCTTTGAAAAATTATATAGTTCATGTCATGATGCTTATATTATTTTGAATTAAAAAAGATAGATATTTTATGATATTATTAGAGATATTTTGAATAACAATTTGAACTTTAGACTGGTTCAATATGAATATTCTAATTTCTTATTCAATTTTTTATTATTTATTGCTCTATGAGACTTTAGATAATGTTGATAATTAGTATAAACATAAAATATAATTTTTTAAACAAAAAACGCTATGTATGATAGTTAAGCTATTCACAATAGATTTTATTTAGCCTTTCCACTATAACGCGATAATTGCTATTTAAAACCTTGATGAAAACTGAGACAGATATAGTTTTACCACCATCCAATCCATTTGCATCCCTACATACTGTTCTCCGGACTTTAGCCAACAGGTAAAAGGGTAGGTTAGAGGAGTTTGTGCTTATTTTTGTTATTTTTCACAAAATGTTGAGACTTGAAATTAAAGGTGTAAATAAAGCAAATTTGGAACGGATAATGCTAATATTATATTCGTATCCACCTTTTAACGAGCAGACACGAATACGGATACAAATAGTAAACGGATATCAAAATTTAAAACTACATCACAGATACGGAGCGAATAATCTACAAATACAGATTCAAATACAGATATGAAACAAATAATTATCAAATAATTGAGTTATACACTTTAAGATACAAAAGAGTGTCTTCTTGTTGTCTTGACACAATGGCTAAAACTAATTTAACAGATACTAAAACCATACTACTTTAACGGGTTAAAACCTTGAATGGAAAATAATAGAGAGTGATGAAATGAAAATAAAAAGAAAAGAAAATAGCATTATTGTAGCACTATCATCAGTGAAAAGAGATTAAATTGAAAACCATATTATATTATCATTTATCCCACTACCAAGACTGAAATGGATATAAAATAATTATATAACAATTTCTATCCGGAGCAATAAAGTCAGAGCCGATCGATAGCAATTTCAGATATGAATATTCATCTTCATAAAATTATTCATCTCCGTATCAACCATTATTTCACCATATACAAAAAATATCCGTATCCGTATCCGTTTAATTCAAATTTGAATAATCTCCGAATACGAAGCAAATACAGAGCGAATTATCCGTATGCATTTACACCATGCTGAATACTCTCCAGTGACAAGGACCCCACAAGATTCTGGACAAAAACCATTTTTATAATCATAATTGTTGTGAAGAGTGAGTCTATGGTACTATGTATATCACGGGTTGTTACCGTTCTATAACTCTATATTCGAGTTTTCAAATCCTAACGGTCGATCCGAACCGTTCATCTTGTTCTCCATATTAATATGTGTCTAGAGACCAATTTTTACATTTTTTAAAAAAATTTTACTATTCTTTTAGATATTTAGAAAATCACTTGATCTGAAAATTCTGAACCATCCAAAATCAGTAATTTTCAATAAATCTAAAAAAATAGTAAAAAAATTTCAAAAAATATAAAATTTAGCCTCCAAACACATATTAATATAGAAAACAAGATGAACAGTTTGAATCAACCGTTAGGTTTTGAAAACTCAAATATAAAGCCGTAGCACGGTAACAAATCGTAATATACATAGTACCATAGACTCACTCTTGTTGTGAATATAGAGCTTCCAAGTTCCTTCTCTCAAGGAAAACTTTTTCTATAAACAGAATCCTGGAAAAATAATGATATGTTTACTGGTCAAGCCATTAAGCATAAACAGCTAATGACATCATGAAGGCATAACAGAAGAGCATAATGACAAATAAATAATTCAAATTCGATTCAACAGTGTCAAAAATTTGTGATTTAAGAATAATTGAGTATAATTTGAAAATGATTCAGTACCACAAAGAAGCAAAAAAATCACAAATAAAATATTTGATACGTTGTTTGCGTTTTATTCAGTGTTCGGTTCAAAAATGTCAAAAATCCAAATAAAATAGCAGATGAGTACAATCACCAAACCACTATCCAGAAATGTGAAATGACCAAATTAAACTCAAAGAGTAAAATGTACACAGCCAAATATTCAAGTAGCTGTTCAATAAAAGGTCAAATTGCTTATTCTCAGATGCCAGAAGAACATAACAGAAATATTTTGGCAGACATTCACCATCTCAAACTACACAAGCATCGTCATAATGTAAAACAAGAAAAAATAGCACTGGATTAAAAGAACGTCGGGATCTCTGTCAAGCTCTCTCAGGCGTCAGGACTATCTGATCTAATAGCTACATGAAGAGAAAAAAACAGTAATTAGACTCAAGCAAAATTATAACAACTCCAGAATTAGTATTGCATCGAGTAAAATATACAATTCAACAAATAGTCAGAGCCAACCCTCATGTTATCCAAGAATATTGGTGACGTACCAGTTCTGCCTTGAAAATTTGTTTATTTGCATTGTATTTACTACCTTAGTGACTCAAAAAGGGTGAAGATAGCAAATAGGTTGCATAATAAGGACCTGATTGTACTCATAATAAGTCGGAGATACCTGAAGAGCTGATAAAACCAGGTTGAACAAGAATGATTGACAAATAAGAGGCCGCGCTGATCTAAACCCTAAGCCACATCAAATCAAATCAAGGAATAATACAACTAAGACAAATTCGAGATCAGACTTTCTTCCAAGATAACTTGATCAGAGGAAATTAACCTAATAATGTATAAATCTTCAGCTAATCTAAACTTTACTTTCCACCAAACCACGAGATAAATCATATAAATGGCAGGTCCTATCAAAGATGGCTCTAATCTACAAATCGCACAGATCTGGAAAGATCGACTAAGTCTAAAAACGGATCAACAATAAAAATCATCACGAGACAGAGAAAAAGAGAGAGAAGAGATCGTACTGGGTTTCTCAGGCTTTCCACCAGCCCACTTGGAGACGGAGAAGTGAACCTTCTCGCGCGAAAGAGCATCGGTCTTGTGGGGCTCCTTGAGGCAGGAGCGCACCAGCGAGGCGCAGATGTTGGAGTAGGTTATGTAAGTCATACCTGCAGCACGCCAGAATGGCGCGGCTGCGCTCGAAGCCGCCGAAGCCATCTCTATCTCTTTCTTTCTCTGTATATCACGTCAATCGCCTCTCCCTCTCTGTTCCCCTCTCGCTCGGTCGCACAGAAAACACTTTCTAGGTCTCGTCTGGATTAAAAACTGAGAAATGGGTTCGTTTGGGCTTCTATTAGGTGGTGTTCGTGTTAGGCCTTGAAATAGGTTGTCGAATTGGAATAGGTGGTCTGAGTCAATTTGGACTTCAAATAAGCTTCATCACTTCATGAAATAAGATTATAATTAAAATCAGCTCACTTCCTTTCCATTTTTTAGGTCTTATTATTTATTTATGTTTGGAAAAACTTAGATTTTAATTGGAATTAGTGTTAATATTTATTAGAAATATTAAAAATATGTCAAATAAAAATTAATACGAAACGAGAGGAAAACAAAAGAGTTGTAATGCTTTTGAGAATCTTTTTTCAGCTTAGTCACATCAAATATTTTATTTTTAAACCAGGAAGAGAAGCAATGTTTTAAAATGCATTTTTTTACAAAAAATGCAAAAGTCCATTGCATATGTAGATTTTTATACGAATTTATATATAAGAATTTTAACATGTATATATATATACTAGTACTATGCCTATACGTTGCAACGAGGACGTATAATAAGAAAAATATTATTTTTATAAAAAAAAATATCAATAAAAATAATAATTATTCAAAAATTAAGAGAGAATTTATATGATTATGTATTTTTAATTAACTTGAATCGTGATCTTTAATAATAATTTGATGATGTGATGATTCTTTATTTTTGTACCAATGATATCAAATAATAGCTTGATTCAAATCTAATATCAAATATCGTACAACAATTCAATATTGACATATAATATGATATCAAAAAACATAAATAAAAAGTGTTATCGTGTGTGTGTATATATAAAATATATGCTCACACACATTATAAGAGAAATATATATATACACACACATTCCAGTTTGTATTATTTTTTCTTTCCAATTTATATTTTTTTTCCTCTTTGTTTCCAATTTAGAATATATGTATATCTACACGCACATTGATATATTCTATATCTATAGAAACAAAAAAAAGAGAGATAAAGAAATAAAAAAAAATGATTTCCATTGTGATTTATATAGAAACAAAGAAGAATTAAGGAAACAAAAAATAAAAAAATAGAAGGTGGAGTCTGCTCAATTGAAGATGAGAAATATAGAAACAAATAAATAAGGAAATAAAGAAATATTGCTAAATTTCATAGTCTGTTCAATTTTAATTAATTGTAATATATTGTGTGGCAGCACATGTGGTGAGTATGTTTTTAACTAAATTGAGACTTCTATACATAAAATAAATGCATTTAATCAAAATGAGACAAATTATGTAATTGGAGGGCTGAGATTAAATCCGAAGTTTCATCTTTCAATCGTAGCTGTTGGTGGATCGGACACCCAACGTGCTTAATAATGGAATGGATATATATATATATATATATATATATAGAGAGAGAGAGAGAGAGAGAGAGAGATTGGCTAATATCAAAACGTTTGCTCCTAGACCGTTGAATAAACGTTCGAATTTTACTTTTTAAAAGTTCAAACAGTCAATCCAAAAATATTGTTTGCATTTTATATTTTTTAAAATCCTTTTAACTATTTATTAAGTCAATTTAAACTTGTTGTTTTTAATTTTTCAATATTTATTAAAATCAGCAATTTTAAAAATGACTTAATAAATAGTATACAAATTTCTAAAAATATAAAATTTGGTCTCCAAATGCATTTTAATATTGAGATCACATTTAATGGTTTTGGATCAACCGTTTGAACTTTGAAATCAGAAAATTAATTGGTTGCACCACAGCTTCGAAACAAACGTTTTGATATTAGCCAACCTTTATATATAAAAACAAGTATGCGGTAATATGCAATAATATACAGTAATATGTGGTATGCGGTAATATACAGTATGCAATAATATGCGTAGGGACCGATCCAGAATTGATCAGAGGTAAGCACAAGATATTGACAATAATACAATTTTTTTTCAATTGACAAATAAGAGCGAAGCAGTGGATGGGTATCTAAAAAAATCGCGACACGATTGGATATGTCATGTCACGACACATGTGACGATTACGTGTTGTGAATCGCGTGTCATGTGTTATGATCATCCTTCAAAAATTTGACATGACAAGACACATATGCAAAAAATTTAGTCACGGCATTACACATGCGATCGCGTGTGATCTGGATTGTTAGATCTTGATCTGAAGGCGAATCCTTAATAAACTAATCTAAATTATAAAAATATAGTTAAATGTGACTAAACATGGCCGGTCGTGTTTGGAGACGTCAATTGTGGTCACAACGTGATTAACATGTTTTTACCATTCATGTGCTATGACCATCCTTCAAAATTTCATCATAGTACGACACGTGATCCAACTTACGTTACATGTTTATATCCTCAGTAGTTGATATTTTTTTTCTCCTAACGAAAAAACGAATTTTCTAAGTGGAGTAGTGAGTCAGACTGTCCTTTTCTTTCTTTTACGCGAATCAGTTTGGATTGACTATCTTACCACGCAATTTTTTTTACTGAATCATGAATTAAATTCAAAGGTAGGCATTATATCTATTCAAGAAAAAAAAATGCAAATATCAAATATTACTAGGTTAAAAAAAAATTGAATCCAAAAGTAGGCACTTGCTTACTCCTGACCCCATTTGATCTGCACGGTAACATACGATCGAATATATAATAATAATATGCAGTCGAATATGTAGCAGTAATATATGACCGAATATACAGCCGTATATACAGAACTACATATTCAACCACGTAGAGATTTTTTATACGTATTGAAACGGAATGCCAAAGTTTCAAACAAAAAAAAAAGGGAATATACATATACGGGCTACATAGACCGTATTAATTTTAATATGTAAAGAAGCTTGAACGCATGAACTGTCCGATCGCGATAAACGAGAACAAAGAAATAAATTGTATTGATGAGGACAACGATGATGTGAGTTTCAAAAACTTAATCTTCTTATATTTATAATTTGATTTGACAAAAGAGAAAACTGAAAGACCTTATAATAAGTTCCATGCATGAGTAAGACTTGAGTGCTATGGATAACATAAGAACATCTATGCTACGGTCTCAAAAATATATCGTATAAACATGAAACTTCAATTTAAATAGCTCAATAAATTAGTTATATAATAAGTTTGTAAGATACTAATTTTTATTATTTTTTATAATTTATGAAAGATGGCCTAAAAATAAAATAAAATTGTTAATATTTTAGACTAATTTTTACCATCTTTCATAAATCATAAAAAATAGTAAAAGGATTTCAAAAATAATAAAAATTAGTATTCTACAAGATTATTATATAACCAATTTATTTAGCTACTTAAATTGAAGTTTCAAGTTTATACGATATGTTTTTGAGGCCGTAGCACGAATATTTTTATGTTATCCATAGTACCCAAGGCTTACTCTCCATGCACTATATATAGGGGCGGACTCATGTGGAACCAGAGGGGGGCAGGAGCTCCCCCCGGATTTTGAGTTTTAGTGGTGATTTATCGATTTCGATCGACTCTGCCCCTTCCTGAAATTTTTTTTGTCCCTCTCTGGATATTTAATTTCTAATTCGGGTTAAATATAAGGTTAAAATCAAAATAATTTTCTTAAATTATGATTGGTAATTAGAATTATAAGTTAGACGATCAGAAATTACAAGTCAGGTTATTAGAAAATATAAGTCAAAGTATTATTTTTTATCAAGTACCCAATTAGTTAATGAATTTAAACCCAATTAGCTATTTAAACCTGATTCGATAATTTTTTGGCCCCCCTTGACGAGAATCCTGGATCCAATAATACGTATCTGTATAAGAATCTATATCCGTATTTGTAGAATATTAATATATATACCATATATAAGAAGAGGAGGGTTCAAATGCACCCAAATTTTTGTGCACTCAAATGCACTCTATCTTTCAAATCATTTTTTCTCTATTTTCAAAGTCCGAATAGTCAATCCAAATCTTTAGATGCGATATATATATTAAGATGTGCTTGGAGACCAAATTTTATATTTTTTGAAATTTTTTTACTATTTATTAAGCCACTTTGAAAATTGCTGATTTTACATTTTCTGGATCATTGGATCAGCAATTTTCAAAGTGGTTTAATAAACAGTAAAAAAGTTCCAAAAAATGTAAAATTTGGTCTCCAAGCACATCTTAATATATAGATCGCATCTAACGGTTTGGATTGACAATTTGGACTTTGAAAACGGAGAAAAAAAATTTAAAAGATAGAATGCATTTGAATGCACAAAAATTTGGATGCATTTGAATCCTCCTCGTAAGAAATTGTGCAATTCTTGCAAAGATATCTAATTTTTTTAAGGGGCATGACGTAAAGTGTACCCTCAAATTTGAATCCAGCTCGGTTAATAAAAAAGCGCACAGCGCACTCCCCGATCTATCAAAACCCTTCTCGTTCATTCCCAAATCCAATCTCGCCATGGATGAATCTCAAGTTGCGCAGGTAATAGATTGAATCAAACCGTCTTCACTTTCTTTTCTCTATTATACTCCAATTGCTAGTCGTAGATCTGTAACCTCTCCATCACTAAGACTGATCAGAGAGGGAAAAAATTCTGAATATTTAATTATTCTTAGTTCGTAAGTTTGAAGGTATTGATTGGTCTTTAGCAACTCGAATAAATTGAATATAATAATTGCCTCTTCTGATTCTTCTGCTCTAGTCCATTAATTTGATAATCCAGCTTTTATCCAGTTAATTTTTTTGTTAAGGAGCTCAAGTAACCAAAATTTGCTATGTCATAAACTTAATTGTGCAATACCTCAACATGTATGTTGAATTATCTTAAAATGAAAAAAAAGGACTACACTGACATATACATGATGTTTACTCTAAATTCTAACTACTTATAGCTTTTTCTCCTGATAAATAAAGATTATAGAGAACCAAGTCTTGACAGTTGTAAAGGCAGTAGAGGATAAAATAGATGAAGAAATAGCAGCTTTGGATCGACTTGATTTAGATGACATAGATGCTTTAAGAGAGAGAAGATTACAACAAATGAAGAGAATGGCAGAGAAAAGAAATAAATGGATTTCTTTGGGTCATGGAGAATACTCAGAGATTGGTGAAAAGGAGTTTTTTGCAGCCGTAAAGGCTAGTGAGCGGGTTGTTTGCCATTTTTACCGTCAAAATTGGCCATGTCAGGTACAAGATTTTTTGGTTTCATCTTATGTCTACAGCATTGTGTTCTTTATGGACTGTATGCGCTTGTGTGTGGATGTGGGCCATATATTGAATGGCGGGACATAGAGATTTTTGTTTGTTAGTTTTATTCTATTGAGAAAAGCATGGCTGGGCATGGGCTGATTAGACATCAGTACATAAAGGTGATTTTTTCTCTTAGTGATACATACTAGCATGTGCTGATATATGCCAGCAATATGGTTTTAATTGAGGACAATATCAAATTCTGGTTAATGATATGCATAATGCGCCTTAGCATTATAACTGCATCATGCCCACATAGTACATTAGGCTCAAGTAGTGAATTGTAGTATTGAAATTCAGCATTAGTAGCTTCACAACAAAGTTCAGCATTACCAGATGCTGTTTGAGTTTTTTTCTTAAATTTCAACTTATCAGAAAAGATTATTATTGTCACAATGTCACTAAATCAAAAAAATAATTGGATCAGAAGCTTTGTTAACTCCATTTGTGGGATGTACACTATGAGAAGCTGAACCTCTCTTTTACTAAAGGTATATTCTCACATGAGGTGGTGCCACACCGGATAGTCATTAGGAAATGTACGTCTAGATTTATATTACCAATGTCATGAAATAAAAGGATTTTGGTCGAGCCTTGCCATCTCAGTGGTTAAATAATCTTTACTGCTGATACAGTGGTTTATTTTCTGATCGTGGACATCTTTGATTAATCTATTAGGTGTAAATCATAATTGAATTGTTTTGCATCCAACATCTGATACATCAATATTCGCAAACAGCATTCAAATTTTACGTCATAACACTGATTTATTGAGTTAGTAAAATAAAAAGGCATCTTATGTTAGATATTTAAACTTAACAATATGTCCTTGGCTTGGTTAAGATCTTTTGTTAGAACTCTAAACTGAGTAAAATTTCAAGTAAACAATCTAAGTATCCATTTAAAAGCTTAAAACAAACTGAACCGGTTTGTATGGTTAATATGAAATGTATGGATCAATGTTCTTGTTTCAAACTTGACCTTGATTTTGGACTTTGGTTGTTATTGCAAATATATCATTCTGTGTTCAAAGCAGATATATGAAATTTTCAGCATTATTTAAAAACATGAATTGGAGTGTAATTTTTTAGGATCGCTTACTGCTGTTGTATCAGTAAGTCAAATTCAGAATTCTTGGAATAAGAGGGGGTGGTAGAAGTAAATAATGATAGCTGAACTAGTGTGAAGTCTCAAGTTTAAAATTGATAACGTAGTATATTCTTGAATCCTGCCTGTTAGAAAGCTTGTCAAAGGTTTTAAATTTCAGCTCAAGTTGTTCATAGCAGGAGACAACTAAATACCATAATTCAGAACTTCAGCCACCTAATCTTCTAAATATTAGGAAGAAGCCACCTATGCTTTTTTTTTAGAAAATTCTAAAACAGAAATTGCCGCTGTATTATGTTATAGCTTCAAGCTCGATGTCTTCAGAACATTATTTCATGTATATTATAAAACTATCATATTTAATTAAATATTAACTTGTTCTGTTATTTTTCAAATATTTTGTTATTTACAGAGTTATCATTCGTTATGTTCAGGTGATGGATAAGCATATGGCAATTCTAGCAAAGCAGCATATGGAGACACGATTTATAAAAGTTCATGCTGAGAAAAGTCCCTTTTTGACTGAAAAGCTAAGGATAGTTGTTCTTCCGACACTAGCACTTGTAAAGAATGCCAAAGTTGATGATTATGTAGTAAGTTGCTTTACTTTCTTTTTAAATCTTCCATTTCTCATTACTGCACAATTACTATTACCTCATTCCAATGGAAGCAGTATGTGGTCTTTTTCTGTTTTGTCTTAAAGCAAATGAGCACCTTCAGCTTATCTTCTTTCAGAACCCATTGCTTTTGGTACTTGCGAGAAGCACCCATTATAAATAACACGAGGCTAATTAATATTACTTTTTATCTCAGTAGTTTTCTTCTTCTTCAGCTCTTCCACTAAAATTCGCATAAATATTTATGTTTCAAATTTGTTCATTGGGACTAAAGGCTTGTTTGTTGTTGGAATAATTACATTTAGGTTATGTAGAGATGTAAGAGGAATTAACAGTAATTAGGAGACATTTGGTTTTTAGAGACAACCGGATATATTTTTTAATGGTCCATCATGTGTTATAGATTTGCTTAAAATCAAAAGATTGTTGGTATAAAAAAATGAAGTAACAGGTTATCATTTTGTTTTTTCACAGCATTTTGTCAGTTCTCACTTTGTCATATTAATGGTGTCTTAACATAACAACCTTCACCGTACCATTCCAGGTCAATTAATAAAATTTTAGAATATGAAAATAAGTTTGCACCTCATTTTGGGAACATAGCAACCACCGAAAGGCATTAGAAATAGTTACTTGATTAATGTAAAACAAGCATCAAATTTTATTTCCACATGCATTATATATTTTCTTATTGAGAAGAGATGCTTTGTCAATGGAAATTATTTGGCTATCTTGACAATGTTTGTCAAATTAATTCAAAAGAGGTACAAAATAAAAAATCAGTTCATATGCACACAATATATGTTTTTGTACATATAGAACCCAGAATATATTCTTTTGAATGCATTTGTCAAGATTGGTGACTAATTTTTTGTTAGCAGACTGTTATGGATCTCAAATCTATTTGATTTCTTATAATTATCAAGATTTTCAACTTAAAACCATTATATCTATGTTAGCCTTGTGGTGATGTTTGGTTGTGAACCAAGTAGTGGAATAAGGACTTTAGGTCTCAGTTATTCCGTTAAACGTGGTTTAATTGAGCCGGACTAAGATGGAACATGCCAACCTTTAGGCCAGCATAAAATGAAAAGAGCTAAGGCACCTATCTAGATGGTTTAACGTTTAGTCCATGCTGAAAAGTTAAGGCACCCCCATTTCTTTCCCAATTTATTCGAGGAGCATTTCAAACTGACCCAAATTGATTCTATGAGTTTCATTACGCAAGAAAACCTTGGATTTACAAACTTTTTATTTATCTGTAACATGTATTCGGTCTTGGAATTGCAAATCGCATTGCAATTTTTTTTATAATCAATCAATTTGGGAAGTTTATCTGGGAAGATTCAATATTAAGTTGTCGTGTTTGACGAATTAATTTTTAAGGGGTTCAAAGTGCATCTAGACTGCAATTTCTAGCGATTTGAAAGTATATTTTATTGTAATATAGCTACTGGTTACACTAAGAAATAATATGAATTTGAGGTGCTTCATTTATTGCCTTCTATCGTGGTAAATTGGACAGAGACTGGCACTGGTTGGGCTTGATACTGGTATTGTGGCACTGTATATCAGAGATAAAATTATATTAATTATTCTTATTTTATTATTCTAATTGCACAATATTTTATTAATATTGTCTCAGTTAACATGTATGAGAGTAGCATTGGTTAAGACAAGTACATCATGATTTGATCTTTTCTTTTCTGGTCATTAATAGGTTGGATTTGATGAGCTGGGAGGAACTGATGACTTCAACACAGAGATGTTGGAGGAAAGGCTCGCCAAAGCCAAAGTTATCTTCCTCGAAGGAGAAGCCTCCCGACAAGCCAACGCAGCAGCTGTCAAACGAAACGTTAGACAATCTGAATCATCTAATTTATCTGATTCTGATTAATTATGGCTTGTTATTTGCAACTTCTATATGTTGAGAACTTGAGATGAAATTGTAGCTTGTTCTTCTTGATTCTGTTGACGTTTGTTGGATATGGCTATTTGGATCAGACGGTGAAATGTAATTTGAATCTGATATTGGGAAAATATATCTTTATTTCCCTTTTGCTTTCTGTTCTGCTTTGGTTGTTGGCTTGAGGCTTATATGTAGATGAGCAGATAAGTAAGCCTTCTTTAATTGTATCAGCCACAGAGAAGTGGAGGTTGCAATCAATTCGATTGCATCTGAGAAATTGATACCAATGGGCCTTTACTTTTGGATCTTTAATGCCTCAGGACTCAAGAGCATACTTATTCATGGGCCTCCTTTTTAAGAAAGAAAATTTCTGCCTACGGACGGGTTATTAAAAGAATGAAAGATAATTAGGGACACTAATAGCAAAATACAAAGATTTCATTCTCATTAGTCATTACAGAAAATATAAGTTGGTGGTTAGATTTCAGTATCAATGTATCATGTTAATTTGAGAACTGACATGTTATTTTTTTATTTATTCTCTCGGAGCAGGCAAACCCACTCTATTCATCACTTGGGTTGTGATTGCACATAAAATGTCATATCAAAAGCATTCCACTTTAGGGACTTCAAGTCTGAACGATATCATTGCATTTGAAATGCACGCAATAAAATCATGAAAAATCACAAGTCACAAGCAGTTAGCTGAATATTGTTCTTAGCATGCCCGCAAGAATTGATTGATGTGGCTAGGATACCAAATATGAATCTAGGATCTGCTGTGTTCGCAAGAAATTAAATAACTTTACATGCTGTCTTCTAATCAACACGAAGTGATGGCATAGATTTTTTTTTTTTTTTAAGAAGATTACGAGAACTTTCATCACAAGGATCAGTTTGAGGCCAATCGAATCCAACAGGGAGAGATCCAAATCTGTTGTCTTTTCTTTTGAGAGAAAGAACACCCTCCTATTATTCTGTTCTCTATCTCGAGAGTCTCTATTCTTCTCTTTCTAGGGATAAATATAAAATTAAAATAGAAGGGTGCTCTTCTTCTAAATAAAAAAATAAAAATAAAAACAGTGAGTTCGACAGATTACAGTTGACGAACATTGCTCATTTGCGCTAAAACAAAGTTTTAAGTATTTCTATAATGTACAACATTAAAATTTATAGTAAAAGTTGAGTTAAATAAGGAGTCTGTAAGCTTACTAAATTGTTGGATTGAACTCACAAGATGAAGTTTAACAAATGATCAATTGTTTAACCGAAATTTTTATTAATATTAAAAAAAATCGAATTCTATATCTTGTTTAACAAGATTTTTAACAATGCCCAAACTGCAATTTTATTTCACAGTTTTGAGCCAACTTTCTACAAATTAAATCCACCATTCTAGCTCCTCCAAAACCGCATAACAAATCCACGGTTTCGAAAAAACCGGAATTTCTTTTGCGGTTTTAGCCTAAAACAGTTAATTACGATTTTAGATTTGACATTAAAAAAATTACTAAGGAACCATAAATTTAATCCACGAGAATTCAATTCATCTGTCACTTTTGTCAAATCAATAATTTTTTAAAAAAAATAGAAGAACCATAATATTTTATGTATTTATTTAGAAGTAACTTTTGAACCGGGATTAATAACTTAGAATCAAAATATTTTTATTTTTTTTCAATAACACACAAGTATATTAATTTTTCTTACAGCTGTAAAAAATTTCGACATGTAAAATGTTGATCCAGATTATTTGTCACAGTCTGTGTAATAAATCAAATTATATAGAATTACATCTATTTTCAAAGAAATATTAAAATATTTCTAATATTTTAATACAAAAATAGATAAAATATAATATTTTCTGTTTAATTAAACAAATAATCAAAAAAACCTAAAACGGTGAATTAAATTCACGGTTTCATGAGAAAAATCAGTTTTACAAAACAAAGTCAATTTGTTCTATAGTTTTGAGAGGGTTGAAACCGTAAATTAAATTTGCAGTTTTGGGGAGTTAATTAAAACTGCGGTCTCGACATTTTTCAAAATTTTGTCAAAGTGTAGAATTTGAAAAAAAAATTGATATTAATAAAAATTTCGGCATATTTAATTCAAAATTTGTAGTATTTTCGTTTGTTTTAAATGATTTACATAAAAAGTAGAAATATGTTATTGTCTTTTTAACCTTTTGATCTTGTTCTGATTGAACAAAATAATTACATTTTGTGATGTCGTCATCTCAGTTGTGAAGGATATTATGATCAATAATTTATTTATAGTTCATCATATCTCAATTGCCGAGTTTAGGATAGAAACAGAAGCCTTATAAATAACTACAAGCATTCGAGTCACAGCGAATCTTGACTTCCCATATCCCAACGAACCATTTAAATAAAGACTGGCCCAAACAAAAAGGTATCACTCTAGTGCATTTATGATGCAGGGAAAGGTTTGTTGGAAAAGGCACGGAGCATTCTTAATTTCTTATGCTTGCCAACCCGTGTCCCCCATGAGTTATGGATGAAACATCTTTCCTCGAGCAAAATTAGAAAAAGGTTCGTTGCATGACTATGAAAATATAATAAAATTGAAAAGGGTGAAAATGACGTTTCGAAATCAATTTCTAAGACTGTAAACTATCTTTTTAGTTAGCACACGGAATTATTATAATGTTTTTTATTAATTAATTAATCAATCAATCAATATGTGACATGTTGTTAAATTTCTATATTTTAAAATATTACATAAGACTTGACATCAGGTAAACCTAGCCACTATAAGTTAAATTACACACAAATACACAATGCATGAGCAATCAAGTTTGAATAATACAAATGTTGAAGCGCTAATTTTGATCGATCCATAACATGATTCCTCTTAAAACAAGTTTCAAAACACACACAATAAGTTATAAGCACGTGCGCGTCGCGTCTTGTCTCGTAGTACGAGTTGAGAATTACTTAGTTTAATTAATAATTTATCCTATGTATGCCTTCTAATTATACAGTCGATGAGAAAAGGTTATCTTTAAGAACTGAAACGCTTTAACAATTAATTATATTCCTAATTACTACATGATAATTAACAATAAAGTACTTTATATGTCTTGCATTTTTAATAGACTTTTTGCATTTAATAGGGCATTTTGTAAGTTTTCAAAATGTTTATTGCATTTTACCGTATAAAATATATGGTCAGTAATGATTACTAGTGAATGGATTATTGAAGTAGCAAAACATTAACATATCATAATTATTCATGAAAGAAATTTTAGCAGTAGCAAAATATTAAAAAAATAAAAATATTATAAGCGCGTTCTCGCATGAAATAAAAACCTCTTATACTATTTTTTTTTTAAAACAATAAGTATTAAAAGTAAATTTAGAGAATCAACTTAATTGATATTTTTTCACAAAAATAAGTATCTAATAGACTATTCAGTACATTTTATTTACAATTAAGTAGTACCAAATAACCTATTCGGCACCTCCCAATTTCACAATTTTCTCATGATTTCTGCCAAGTAAAAATGGTAAAATTGGATGGCATCGAATAGGCTATTCGGTAACGCTTAAATATAAATGAGAGGTAGAGTGGAAAATACGTGCCATGACTAACACGCCGTGACTTTGGTCTCGTACCATGCCGTGTCGTGACCAAGTGAATAGTAACCCGTGCCGTGCCATGACTATTCACTTGCTGTGTCCAAATGTAATTGGTCATGTTTCTCACGTTTAACTATTTTTTTCATAATTTAAGTTAGTTTCTAAGATTCACCATTTGATTAAAACCTAATGGTCCTAATTACACGTGACTCGCGTGATTATGTACCGTGCTGTGTCGTGACCGGATCTTTCATGTGCCGTGCCGTGATCAAAATGTCAAGGGGTGGTCATGGCACGAAATAGTAACATGTGTCGTGTTGTTCCGTACCGTTCTATGACGGAACCGGCTCTGCTGTGCCATTTTTTCGCACATTAATGAGAGGTACCGAATAATCTATTCCCTGATTTTTTTAAATACTTAAAAAAAAACAAAAATGTCCTCTATTTTCAAATATTTCGAAAAATAACTTGACCGCCCCACAGTGGGACGGCCAGCCTCAATACTTAGCCGTCCCAATGTGGACGGTCGGATTTTGCCTATAAATAGAGGGGTAAGGATGGCAGTTTGGGCATACTTCATTCAAGACTTTTGCACACTCTATTTCCTCACTCTCTTTCTCCAGCAGATCACCCTATAAATTGCATGCAAGTCCTTTATTTATTTTTATTTATATTTTTAGTTCAAAATTGTTTAGAAATTGTTAGGAATTGTTTAGGAATTGTTAGTAAGTAATATAAATTATTAGGAATTACTATAATTGTTAGAAATTGTTTATAAATTGTTTATAAATTGAAATAATATGTTTCAAATTATTAGAAATTTTTAGGAAAGGTTAGAATTACCAAATTTAAGATTTAAAGAACCAGACAAGATTAAGAAATACCGTAACTTTATAATTAGTGGTCCAAACATAAAAATTAAGGTTTTAAAAATATTCGAAATTATTAGAAATACTGTAACATTTTAATTAGTGATCCAAACGCCAAAATTAAGGTTTTAAAAGTACCTGAAATGCGTTAGAATTGTCGTAACTTTTTAGTTAGTAGTCCAAACACCAAAATTAAGGTTCTAAAAATATCAGAAATGGTTCGAAATTGACGTAACTTGATATTTTTAAATTTAGAATGACTAGACCTAAACGAGGACGATCACGAGATACGACAGAGACATAAGAGAGTTCTTAGGCTCCTGCTGTAGAGGCTACCGCTGACACTTTTAATTCTCTTTTATGGACCCATATTGAGCCCCGTCCTCTTTTGTGGACCTGCCATATCATGAACCTTGACTTGCATTAGTTGGCCCTCATGCTCTAGAGCAAGATCGACCAAGCTCTTATATGCGACCTAGTGAGAGATGGCGCCTAGAGACCCATTCATTTCATCTCCCGATTGGAGAGATGACAATCACTCTTGGTGATGTCAGCACCTTATGAGATTTACGAATTGATAGCGACCCCATAGATGGTGTCTCGGACAATCTTGACCTATTGTCCATGGTAGAGCAGCTATTGGGGGCACATCTGCAATAGTTGCAAAAGAAGAGGAAAAGGGGGAGGAGAAGTATTGGTATTCGGGATATTATTTGAGTCTACAACCTCTCCGCACTTAATACTCCCAGTGTCAGATATATGTAGATACCCCTGACAAAGAGGAGGTGAAGAGGTAATATTTATGTTTTGAACTAAACTTTACTATCAAATATTTATGTTGTCTATTTCATATTGCATGTATACCCGGGCTTTTGTGATGGACCCCTGTGGTTCAGTCATATTCGTGAATTCTAATGGTGATGCAGTTCCGATTATATCCATATCTCTTCTATAGGACATAGAGAGGTCATCGAAGTGGAATTGAGGTGGAGCTGTAATGGCCCACATATACAGAGACTTGTGTTATGCTTGTGGTAAGTCTCTACTTATCTTCTTATTTTTGTCTTACAAAATTAGTTGATTAAATATCAAAATTGCATTGATGTTATCAAAATTCAGGTGACGAACAAGCAGATTGCTAGGGCACTTCTTTTACTCCAGTAGTGGTCATGGTCACATCTACCTATTTGTTGGTCTATTGTTCCATATCCTCCTACCCGCTGAGGCATACCAGACACTGAGAGATGCCCGCATACATTGGCATATAGGGCACTCCCCACACCTATGAGAAGGCGGGCAAGGAGAAGACAGCGGGGATTTCTTATGTCCGCGATCAGCTCCATATACTTCACGATGCAAACGTTAATTGGTACCCATATTGTGTGTTCTATGAGAATAATATTCTTTGCTTTAGTTTTAGTTGACTGAATTTGTAGTATTTTATGTTTGGATTGTGCATGTTTTATGTTTGAATTGTTATATTTTATGTTGTAGTTTTTGTATTTTATTTTTTTGTTATTTTTTTAGTCAAACAAAAAAAAATTATAATATTACAACAAAATTATAAGTTTATAACAAATTATAAATGTTACAATAAAATTATAACATTATAGAAAATTATAAACATTACGGTAAAATTATAAAACATCAGACAACAAATTATAACACAAAGTTTGACATAACAACAAATTTATGAAACAACATATTACAAAACAACTTATAACATAGTAAAATTTAACAACAAAAATAGTAACGTAAATATAGCAGTATTAAAAAAAAATTACATACCATGCCACCTCACACTAGGATGGTTTATTGAGATTGGCCGCCTAGGTTGTTTTTCAAAATATTTGAAAACAAAGAGGATTTTTTAGGATATTTAAAAAAAATCGGGCCTATTCCTATTTGATACTGATAGTTTTGAAATAAAATAAATCAATTAAGTTGGTTCCTAAATTGTATTTTTCTAGTTATGGTTTTAAAAAAAAAAATCTTATACTACATTCTGAAAAGTATATCACGGATCACTCACTGTCTGCCTTTTCTGGTGCGTGAAAAGAAAGCAGGCTCTTGGCCGCCTTCTTAATTACACATTTGCAGCCCCGTCTGAAAAGTCTTTTAGACTTTTGAGACTGAATTTCTAACTTTTGTTTCTTTCACAGAAAGTGTGAAGACCTTTTTTTCTCTGGTCTCCTTTTCTACTTTTGTTTGCCTATATCACATTATCACCTATCCTACGCGAGCTACGCCAAATTTCCTGAACAACTTTTAAACTTTCTGGCAGGGTTTGACGAATTTCATCACACCTAATTTTAAATCATTTCTTACGTATTTGCTAACATGGCGCATCATGTGCTAAGTCAATAAACTGTCCAAGGATTCAAAAAGATAATTTTTTTTATTTAAAAATAAAATAATATAATATTCTGGAAAGAGAATGATTGAGATTGATTTTTGGAGAAGATGGACAAATTAAAAAAAAATAAAAAAATTCGATTTAGACTACCTGCACCAGATATTTTTTTTAATGTGCAGCTCTTTTTCTCACCTTATATTGAATAGAAAATGAAAAATAACTGGGTTTAAGATGGAAAAAGAATTGTACTGAAAAGAGATTTCAGTTTTATCTTTTTTTCGAAAATTCACTAAAATAATTTCCTTTCCAGCATATTATATAATTTTATTTTTAAATTAAAAAAATCTTCGAAAAAGTGCAACAATCTGCAACTCGCAAATAAGATGTGTGTCAGTGTGTGTTCCCTAAAGATTGATTGACGAAGAAAAAACTAGAATACTTGTAGAATTAAAATAAAAAATTACACTATCTTACATGACTAGTGAAATACAAATTTACCCCATCTTGCGTCAATAGTGAGTCATCAATACATAACGTACAAGAAGGAAGTTGGGCAATAAAGTTTTCCTCTAAAAAATAATTACGGAAGGAGACTGTTAAACCAAAATTTAATGTAGGTTTGATTCGTTGGAACGGAGAAAAGAGAAGATCAGAAATAAAAGATTGAGGGGGTTCAAATGCCTCTATGTTTTTTTGTCTCTATCGTGCTTTCATCTCTTTTTATTATTTTTAAAGTTCAAATAGTTAATCCGAATCGCTCAATCTAACCTCTATACTAAAATACATTTGGAGATTAAATTTTATATTTTTAAGAATTTTTTTACTATTTTTTTAGATAGGTACAAAAATATTGTTTTTAGATAGTTCAAATTTACTGATTTTGTATCTATCTAAAAAAATAGTAAAAATTTTTTAAAAATATAAAATTTGATCTTCAAATATATTTTAATATGAAGATTAAGTTGAACGGTTCGAATCAATTATTTAAACTTTAAAAATAATAAAAAAAAATAAAAGCATAGTGGAATGAGAAAAATATGGAGGCATTTGAACCCTCTAAAAGATTTGGATTGAGAGAGAAAAGGCAATTAATGGAAGCACATGGACTGCGGTGAGGCTTGTCCCAGTGGGACCCGCCTTCCTTTTCAGTTTTAAAGGGTCTTCGTGTCCTGTCCTTTTATGAGACGCATCCTTCTTTTTAGACTTTATGAATTATGAGTTGGTTGCTTGCTACCTTTGGCCTTTGCTTCTCCGCTAAGATCTTTTGCGGCAATCATCGCATTTGAAAATCAACTTTTGCATGACATATGAGTTCGTAGTATAGTGATAACTTAGTAATTTCGAAAAGTTTTGATGGATGAAAAATTTATGATTTGAGAATAATTTGAAGTTATATATTGAGTCCGGATTAAAAATCTTAGTCTAACAAAAGAGCTAAATATATATATATATATATATATATATATAGAGGAGGGATCAAGTTACAACATTTTTTGAGTTACAACAAGTTACAACAAACTTTTTTTTAAATTTGAAAGTCCAAATCGTCGATCCAAACCGTTAGATATGGTCTCTACAATAAAATGTGCTTGGAGACCAAATTTTATATTTTTTGGAATTTTTTTACTATTTATTAAGATGGGTACATAATTCAATGGTCTAAATTTGACTAGTTTTTGTACCCATCTTAATAAATAGTAAAAAATTTCCAAAAAATGTAAAATTTGGTCTCCAAGCACATTTTATTGTAGAGACCATATCTAACGGTTTGGATCGACGATTTGGACTTTCAAATTTAAAAAAAAGTTTGTTGTAACTTGTTGTAACTCAAAAAATGTTGTAACTTGATCCCTCCTCTATATATATATATACTAGGAAGTTTTTTGACTCAAGAAAAAATTCGAAGATAATTTGTAAAATTCACCAATAATTCATAAAATTTGTGAATAATTTGACTGTACTGAATAATAGGCAGATTGATTAACCAACGACTCAAATTCGAATTATTTACAAATCTTGTTACCATAGTTTGTAGTTGAAATGTTGCTAGACAACAAACTTTTAGACAATATCTTCTATTTGATTCAATTTGAATAAGGTTTTTTGTTATCCATGTCAAAATATATAAATAAAGACAAATCAATTTTAAAATATTTAATTATGTTAAGCTTGTATAAAAATCATATTTTACAAGTGGAGTGTTACATCTCACACCTTTTGATATCAACTTTAAACATAATTAATAGCCATTGCCAATATTTAAAGAAAAATTGTTGTCCGGGAATCCTAATTATCTAATATTCATAGTGATTCGCTTGTGCTCTTTACCAATATCACAAGCTTCATTAAAGTTACTATTATTTTATTTTTTTAGTGTTATGTGGACAATTCTTGAAGACAAGAAACACCTTTTATGTCGATTTTTTGGCGCTTTTCAAAGGAATATCATAGCACAAAAAAAGACAATTCAATACCATTAATGAATACAAATTATATGTTAATTAAAGTATTAAACCATTTGGAAAAATACAAGATAAGATGAATACAGAAAATTTTAGACAATGAATTTTTAGCTCTTTGCCTTAATTAATGTGTATTTTCAAAAGAAATAGTGTCTTTTAAGCTATGTTTGATTGTAGAATAATGTGGATTAAATTTTTTATTTCATACTTAAACCGTCAAAGGAAAAGTAAAAAAGGAGAAACATATTGAAGTGAGAGATGACTTACTCCACCGATTTAAATAGATTA
The DNA here is from genome assembly GCA_033356055.1 of Carex pumila. Classification (NCBI taxonomy): domain Eukaryota; kingdom Viridiplantae; phylum Streptophyta; class Magnoliopsida; order Poales; family Cyperaceae; genus Carex; species Carex pumila. The sequence continues at coordinate 71,232 of JARJHM010000866.1, forward strand.
ACTTACTCCATCTATAATCCCCGCTGACATAAATATAGATTTATGTTTCAACATCTTACTCGTCTGTATACTTAAATTTAAACCATAAATTTAACTACCGAACAAAAAGTAAAATAGAATAAACAATTTAATTATCTATAATATTCCTCCTAAAGTGTTAATTAATTAGTTCTATTATGAATTAAACTTCACTGGTTAAACATTTGACTTCTTGTTGATATTTTATTTTGCCTTTAGATTCTGATTGAGGCGACAGTTTATGGGCCACGTGCCACATCAGACACAATATCTGGGTTTCCTCGCGGGGATATTAATTCAAAAAGCACCTTCGCATAGAATTGTAATATTTCCTAGCTGGAGTTGGCACATGAGTGTTAATGTTGATCAGATTGGTCGGCAGATTTTTGGCAAAATTTCAACCACACATGGCACTGCAAAATCAAGGCTCTCATTTTTTGGCACTATAAACAAGTGAACTTTAGATCGATTAATTAATAGGTCAGAGAAACAATAAGATTTCGATTATGGAACAGATAATTTCACTAGTGATTAGCGGAAAAATGAAAACGAAATTAAACTCGACTCGAGTTTTACTTTTATATATATATATAAAAGATGAGTGTTACTCTTTTGGTTGACAGAAAAAGGAAGACTTGTGTGTGTTTTAAATGCGAAATTTTTATTAATATCTAAAAAAATTAATTAATTTTAAAAACTACTCTCCAATTCATTGGATTTCGAAAAGTGATCAAACCAAAAATATTTTTACCGGTTTCAAGTTAGTAATAAAAATTTCAATTTCAAACCATCTAAAACCGATAATATTTTTATCGGTTTCTATAACCGATAATAAAAGCGCCGGTGATAACATATACTATTGCACCTTATCAAAATAATTAGCGTTTCAATTCATTAAAGCTTTGACTTGAAATCAAAGAATGATTGGTAAGGTGAAGAGATGAATTCATTTTTATTACACGAGTTTCAAGCCAAATTTTGGACCATAACTTTAGCTTGACATAGGTGATAATTGGAGCGACACGTGTACTGCAAACTAATTTTTTGTTACCAGTGGAGGGTATTTTGTTATCACGAGATAAATATTTTTTATCGAAATCCAGCGAAATCCGACGTTTTTATTACCGGTTCTAAAAACCGGTAAAATTTTCACTGATTTTGAATGACTTGAAATCGATAATAAATTATCGGAAAGTTGACTTAAAATTGATAAAAATATTTTCGATTTGATCACTTTTCGAAATCCAATGAATTGAAGGATAGTTTTTTATAATAATTTTTTTTTTGGATATCAATAAAATTCGGGTTTTAAAGTGATGTCTTAAAGGATTATATAAAGGTCTTCTAAAATATTTTAAGGAGATTCAGTTTAATCATTGAAGAGTTTTATGTAATTAGCATGAATTATTGTGGGGAAGAGTTTAGGTTGGCATATCACCCAATCCGAGTTGAAATGACAAAATTATGATCACAATACTAACAGATACTGTGTTTCCGTAAACCACGAATAATTCTTGTTGACATATCACCGAGTTTTAAAAGAGAAAATTTCGACCATAAAAATTCTTGCGAGATGTAACTTTTGTTAGTCGAAAAACTACAAACAATCGTAGTGCGCCATATGCTTGATACCTCTCTACTTTTGAAAACTTCTAAAAAATAATCTCTTGTAGTGAAAATAAACATGACATTGAGTGTATCATTGGGTGTGTCAAGTCACAACTCACAATAATATATCTTGGTCTGCTACTAACGGTAAAAATACTTAGAAAGGTCAAATTTTAGGCTTTGATTAATCGATTCAAAATAGATTGGCGAGTTGGAAATTATCTTTACTATCGTATGGAGAAAGAGTAACCTTGATACATTTTGTTTTGACAACATTACCGCTACAAAGTATCAAAAGAGGTCGTTAAACACAGATAGGGCAAGGAGTTTTTTGTGGAAAGAAAATGATGCATGTAAAGGCATTAAGTGCCTAGTCGGTCCTTTCTCACTAAGCTTAGTCACATTGGGAAAATGAGCCAAACTCAAGTGAAATTATGGTTAGACATGATATCAAAATTGTTCTTTAGCTATCAAATATTACTCTCTTTTCTAAGTGTACCAATAAAACAATATTACTAGCTAATGTCGTTACTTTTCAAGGACAAATTTTGCAGTTTATGATAGATTTGGTAGGTGTAGATTACAACGAATGGTTAGCCTCATGACAAGCTAGATTAGAGATAAGAAACTTTAGGGAAGTTCTCAATTCATTCTATTTATAATATTTTAAATTTTGGAGGGCACAAACCAAACAATTCTATGATGTGAAATAAGAATTTTTATGTGGTTGGTTTCCCATGACCTCATATTAACAGAAGAGAACTTGACTAAGAAAGGGTGGACAGGTAGCACACAATGTCAGTTATGTTTCCAATCTGAATCTGTAGACCATCTATTCTTATTATGTCCTTTAGCTCAGCAGGTATGGTTTTGGTTGGAAAAAAGTCAAGCGGTCATGCACCAATGACACACCTGGGATGATGTTATTACTTATGCTTGTTCACTTAGTTCCTCTGATAAAATAGGGTTCTTAATAGTCCTTAGTGCTGTAACATGGTCAATTTGGAAACATAGAAATGAGTTATGCTTTAACAATCTACAAGTTAAAACTACAAGATCTTTGATTCTGATGATTAAATCTTTATGTCTATATTGAATAGGAGTGATGAAGAATAAGTATAAAGATGCTGTGGGAGAGTGGCTGCCAGTTATAGAAGATGTCATCCCCCATGAATCAGTTCATGCCCCTGCCAATGGTGGTGTATCAGCCTTTGGCTGCAGATGCCAGTCCTGAGACTCTCTGGAGATCGATGAAGCATTTCTCCAAATTTTGTTCTCGCTTACATGTTAACCTTAGCCCTATTATAAGTGGCTTAATTCTAGCAAATCTAAACTTCTTTTGGTCTTTAGCTCTAGTTTTATTATGGATATTGTATGAATTGCTTTATATTTTGGTGGTCTAACAGTTTCTGATGGTTAGCCTAAATGAATATGTTGGGAATCATAAAGGCCAAACAATTACATCTTATCTAGGGGTCAAACACTTACACGCCGGTGAAGAAGAAACAATCCCTACCTTAACCTAAGACCGTCCCATGCCAAAGAGACTCAAAACATAATCTTTAGTGCAAAATACAAAACCTGATTCCATGTCATTTGCCATGGAATATCAAAACCGATGGTGGAGTAGCAACCGTCTCCGTGAGCTCAAGTCAAGACTCTTGATGCTAAGATTTCTCTCATGTTGTTTTGTTTGAATCTTAGATTAGGTATTCCAAAGCAACAAGATCGCCCTTGAGAAATAATTTCCAAATTTCTAATCGATTTCTCCTCACAATTCTTTGATGGTGGAAGAAGGAAGAAGGCTATCAAAATTCTGTCTAAGAATAACCTCTTTTAGAATTTTGAGATGAGTTAGTTATTTTGTGCCTTAGGGACCCATCTTTATATAGGTTTATACATCTGATAGCGCAAGTGCGGATGTCTGACCTGCACTGGATTGTAACATGTCCAAATAACTGCCTTAAACTTCAGCCCCGAATTTTCTCAAGTCCTGAGTGCGTTCGCATTGGATCTCAGTGCATCCGCATTACGCTCGGACTTTTCTACGCTAAACTTTAGAAATTCGCCTAAGTCTTGAGTGTGTCCGCACTAGGCATTGAACTTAAAAAAATCGCATAAGTACCGAGTGCGTCTGCATTATGTTCGAACATTTTTCCTATGTTGTCTAAAGTTTCCATAATTTTGGCTAATTACTGAGTGCGTCCGCACTTAGGGTCAAAATGACAGTTTTCTTAATTGCATATCTCATAATCAGTCTATCAATAATTTGATACTTGCCTAAGTTATTCTACATATTTATGAATCACATCTTATTGAATACATAGATTGTCTAATATCTTAATTTCATATTAGATAACTTTAATTTTGACAATCATATATGACAGTAAACAATTCATAATTATATCACATATATACTCAACGTTAAATTAAGATCGAACAGAATCCCCTATTGGATTCATCTATCGGCTAAGTTTATATTTAATCCAAATTTTCATATTAATAAAATGAGCTTTTACCTCTTTAAAAAAATAAAAAAAAATTAAGTGCCTAGTCAGTTGGGACAAGGTATGCAGCCTAAAGAGGATAGAGGAATGGGGTACTAAATCTGCAATCGCAGAACGACGCCTTACTAACCAAATGGTTATGAAAACTGGACACGGACACCGAGGACTTGTGATAAAAAACAATGTCACTTATATATGGACTAAATTCGTCAAGGCAACTCATGGATACAGACAAACTTTCTGTTTTTCTATTTTCTTCAATCAATTATAGAACTAATGCGTTTCTATACGATTTCGATACGAACAGAAGAGTATAGCCACCTATTGATATGGAGATGGTCTGCTCAGGTGATGTTCACAACTTAATTCATCCGCCTACAAAATCACGTATAATAAAGGTCTATTATGCCTCTGAAATGGGATCATCTGAAAGATTAAAGTAACATGCTCCAGAACCCTTTTGCAAAGGGGCATGAGTATAGAAGATGAGCTTGAATTATATATCGTATTAGTTCGAGCAAAACTTAAATTAGCTATAATTAAAAGTCAGTTTAATTAAACTCGTTTCTCCAAGTTGTACTTTTGTAATATAATATTATTATGTTGGTTACTGTCATGGATGTGTTTTGTTATCTTGAGTAACAATATGATCCGAATCCGATTTAACAAATAGTTATTTTTCATTATTAAGATAACAGCTATAAATCTGAGTCTGAATTCTCTTAGTCTTATAAACTGTAAATTTGAATGTAGGTCATGCAATTTTTTTTAAATATCAATTAAGGTCATTATAAAATGCACGTATACCCCTCAAAATTATTTGGCTCTTTTTTTAAATTGGAGCCAAATAATTTTGCTCCAATTTTTGTTTTGTTTTGTTTTGGGGGGGGGGGGGGTTTGCATTACATGTATACCCCTTAAAAATCTCAAAATTACGTATTTGCTCTTCTAAAATTCATATATCATATTTACCCTACAAAATTTTGAAAACTCACAAATATACCTAATTTATTATCTTTTCTATTAAAACTTATTTAAAATTTATAAAAATCTCATTTTACCCTTTATTAGAAAAATGAATATATAATACAAGAAAAATATTTAATCTTCTAAATAGTCGGTTTTTGAAAAAAAATGATTTATTTCTCGACTTGTGACACATATAGTGACATTTAGACATACGTCTTGTGTATTTGTCACAAGATTAATTTGCTCCACACTCGATAATAGAAGATTGAAAATTTCTCTTAAACATATTGTACTACATTTTTTTTCTTCAAATGAAGGATAAATTAGTATTTTATAATCTTAGAATGAGTTTTAATAAAAGGACAATAATTGAGTAAATTTGTGAGTTTTTGAAATTTAGAAGGAAAATTTTGAGGGGTGATACGTAATTTTGAGGTTTTGAGGGATATGCATGAAATTCTTCAAATTTTGCACTGAACTCACCTACGAGTGCTCCGCAATGAACTGGCTAGCTAGTTTTGTCTCCATTTATAAGACTAGATTAACACTACTTTAGTTGAGTAAATCTCTTATTCCACACTTAAGTCGTCAAATAAGTAGTAAAATAGGAGTAAGATGCAGTTAGGGGCGGATACAACATAGTGTAGAGTAGGGCAATTAACCTACCTTGAATTTTGAAATTCAACTTACAGATATGGGTTTTTGAGCTCTTGCTCTACCCTGGAAACTAGTATGCCTTATTATGGGTTTAGTTCAATCCCAAATGGAGTTTTGTAAAAAAAAATTGTGCATGCGCAATCCATTTTATTTCTAAAATTAAGTAAGGCATAACTCATTTTGTTTAAAAATTACACAGCTAAATAAAAATTGCGCAATCCACTATCACAATTTCCTTTGTCCTGATTTGACCGGCAAATTCATCTTGGTGATGCTTAGCCGCTCACGACCTCAAGCTGTCAGGCGTTCCTCTCTCTGCCTCTGTTCAATCGATTTGCATTGAATAACTCGGCAGCTACTCTTTGTTGTTGTAAGCAATCTTATCTGCTCTTTGACTAATTTGCAAAACATATAAGCATTAAATTTTACAGTTTCTCTGTTTGAGATATGTGCATGTTTAGTTGTTACTACTGAAGATCAAAGCAAGTTAATGATACATATCATGATAAGTTAGCATAACTAGTTGCGTCCGAAGGTCAAAATAAGTCAACATGCATATCATGACAAGTTGGAACGTGACAAGCTACACAAGATAATGTGTTGCATGATCTCCTTGAGCAACAAGAAATGATTTGATGAAAATGATCAAAATAGAAGATTCACACTAGCCATTTGGAATGTTGGATATTGATGAGATACTGAATCATGAAGATTAAAGAAGATCATAGAAGATCAAGATCATGAAGACTACGAAGATCAAACTTTGCCATTTTTTGATTAATTTATTATATATCTCCAAAAGTATGGGAAAGTAGATTTGAGTTTGGGACCACCCTAGTCTAGCTGTTACATGGCTAGATATCCAATGCAAAGTTCAAATTACCAGGCCTGGTCAATACTGGAAACTAGGCATAAGTAAAAATGCTAAATCATTATGTTTTAGATCTTGTGATATGCAAAGAGCTATTGGCTCTCCTTTGAATTCCACTATAAATAGTGGGCTCTGTCTCCTGTCTAAGACAACAGAGAATAACCTCACAAAACTTACGCTTTATAATCTTTTGATAGTTAAGTTTTACATACCATAGACAAATGAGCTGTCATTTTAATCACATAGATACATGTTACATAACATGGTATTTGATAGACCATAAATGAAATGTTAAATGGATTGTGTTCGTATTATTAATGTTTCATTCAATGTTAAGTTCTAAAGTATAAGGTATTCGTCTTTCCTACATGAAAAGTGTGTATTCATGAGTGTTGTTCAACGATATCCATAAAAAGTAGCTATACAGATGTTCACCAAGACTACTATTTGCCCCTCGTACATAATACAAGTGATGGTATCACTAGGACTCTTGATGAAGTAAGGTTATCAGTGCACGATATGATTACATGAGTTAATCATATTTGATAATTTGCTTAAAATCGAGAAAAGATTAAGCTTGCAGGGATGACACACCTACCTTGAAATTGATCTGATGCTATGAGAAAAAAGAATTAACACGAATAAGTTATTTACTGGATCGTGATATTGTACTGTATAAGATCATCTTTGTATATTGGATGGTCATAATGCATTATGCCAGATGCCGCTTATGATTTGTAGAAGTTAAAAATATTTTAATTCTATTTACCAACATAACACAGATCTTATCGGATCACACCAATAGGAAGTTAATCAGAGAAGTTTATGATTAATTATAAATGTTATAATTAACATAAATGTCATAAAAATGACAAGCTAAATATATTAAATTATAAACATGTATGACCTGTTGTATAAATTTATAGCAACAACAGTCGCAAGAAATATAATTGCTGAGAACAATTATATAAATATTAAATGGATTACAAATATTAATTATGAATTAATATTTTGGGCTTGAAGCCTATTTGAATTTGGGCCTAAATTAAATTTAGAATTTAATTCAAAATCCCAAATCAAAAGTCCAAATTAACCAATTGAATTATGGGCTTATGGATCAAGGGGTATTTTGGTAAAAACACCTCAAAACCAATCTTAGAGGGGTATTTTGGTAATTTTGGAAACTGACCCTAATGCTTATATAAAGGCATGAAGGGTAAGAGGGAAAATCCTCTCGATAGTTCGTATCAGATCGATTCGAATATAATTTTCTCTTTCTTATATTTCATTGTCTCATACATAATCCATATATATTCTTGTGAGTTGTGAATAGTGTTTTTGCGGGAGTCATGAATAGTGTTTTTATGAAAGTCATGGTTTCTGTTTTTGCGCATTGTCGTGAATCAATTTTTCTGAGATTCATGAATAATATTTTTATAGCTATCGTGAATAGTGTTTTTGCAAATACCACAGGTAAAGTATTTCTGGCAAAAGAAATACCGGCTCTTTGGTTATTTTTTAGTAGACATTGGTAGAGGCATCAGATGTCTAGTGCTTCGAAAGCGAGTCAGACTTCAATTCAAATTTGAATTTGGAATAAGGTACAAAAGTTATTTTTAATTTATTTAAATGTTGATTAAATATAGTGTAGAAATCAATCAGGAAGTAGATTCTCGACTTTTGGTAGAAGTAAAATTTTTGTTTTATGTTCTTTCTGCACCTTAAGCCTAAATCGAGTTTTGCGATAGATTCCCAAGCAGGATTTGACGCGGGATTCTCTAACAACATATACTCCACCTAAATTGATCCATTGTGAGAATAGAGTGCGAGTAGTTACTGTCAAGACTTAGAGCATGTGTGCTCGCCTACTTTGAGTTGTTGTGCTCACATTCTCTCTTTGAGATGTTCTGTTCATATGTATGTTGGTGTGGACTGTAGGAGTGTTGTCTCTGTTCGCGTGAAAGCGCAACGCAAGTTTCGGTACGCTTGGGAGCGTACCTTTTAAAACCGCGGTTACACCTTCCGATTAGGGTTGCAAGTGCACAACCCTATCGAGGAGTATAATCGGGTATCGATCTATCGGGACGGTTTCCTTGTCTAGAATCTACTTATCTTGACTAAAGACTAGAAGTGAGAAAGAAGGAGTTTTAGTACTTAATCTTCCTAAAGAATCAATTCAAGCAATCAAACAATGCAATAGAATAGTAACTGTGCAAGGAAAGGTATAAACTGTGTTTTGATGTAGGATAAAAGATGTTTCAAGGGTTTCAGACTTCATCTCTGATTTGCCTCTAGTGGTACGGGTCTTACCAAGTTGGTACGGCTAGGCCGCACCAACCTTGTTCCACCAAGCCGTGTGGGCTTGGTATGGGTAGGCCGCACCAGTCTTGTAAGACCCGTACTAATTTACCAGAACAGAGCTTACAAGTTCGAGTTGATGCATTTCTTGCTGGTACCTTGTATTAAACTCTTGAGAAAGGTTCAATTGACCATACCTAAGGTTCCTAAACCTCAACTCTCGTTTGTTGGTTCAAGATCTAGGTTTTGGAGTCAATTCTTCACCTTCTAGGGTTTCTAAACCTCAACTCTCGTGTTTTGGTCCAGATCCTCTAGTTGATTGATTGGAGATCTAAGGTATCCTCTAATCTGTCAATTAGGGGAGAATTCAACCTTTCGGCTTCAATTCGAACAAGTCTACCTCAAGGGATTGGTTTGGTTGAGAGAAGGCAATGGTCACATGACCTTGTTAGGGTTGATCTACCACTATAGGCACACCACGTGCAATCACAGAAAGACAAAGCAATCAAGACAAGCAAATACACAATCAATACAATCAAAAGAGTTCATACAAGATCCAAATCAAGAAAAACAACACAAATCAAGAAAATCCATCTACAAACCTTAGAAACAATGATCTACTACTCACAAGTCATAGATCTGTCCACAAATACAAGTAAAGAGATAAAAAGAGGCATGATAGAACTAGATCGAAGATTGGGAGTGGAGAAGGGGTTGATCCATCGATTTTCGCCTCTTCCTCTTCCTTCTTCTTCTCTCCTTGCTTCTTTGCTCTCTTTCTCTCTTTCTCTGAGCTCTCAATCTGGAATGAAATGTGTCTATCTGAAAATGGAGAGATCCCTCGCTTTAAATAGCCTATGCCAAGATTTGAATTATGTCAGGCGGCATCTACGTACGGCCCGTACCAAGGTGGTACGGCCAGGCCGTACAAGATGGGAGAAAGGCTGGATCGGTTAAGTCTGGTATGGCCCGTACCAAACCTGGTAAGGGCTGTACCAGAGAGTCCAAAAACGTCGTTTCTTCGTTTATTTTGCTCCAATCCTGCAGAAAACAAACAAACTCTCAGCAGTACCAAATTCTAAGGATATATCAATGAAATGCACATAATTTTGACAATTTAGAACGTGAATTTGGTACGAAATCAAGTCAAATATAGGCTAAATATGCGAGGTATCAATCTCATATTGGTCACCACCTATATTCCTTTTTTCATTGGGTAATAGAAACACACTCATATTAGGTTGCATTGCTCCAGAGACCTAGATCTTTTAGTGGCCGATCTACATTACTATGCAACTTCTATTTCAATTTCTTTAAGTCTACCTATTTACTTTACTACACTTTATTGTCTGTTTATTTGACAAGTTTTTTATTCGGTCAAGAGCAACAACTTTCAAACTTGTCTATCCGATTAATAGTTATAAGTTGAAGGGTTTTAATTTTCATTCGAATAGGCATTAGCTGGCATAGGTACAAAAAAACCACTCTAATTAAACAATTCTATTCACCCCCCTCTAGATGCTGTTAGAGACAACAAACCTGTCCTCTTTCGTCATCACATGCTTGATTACCAATTTGAGGGTAGTTTCAATTTAAGCTCAATTGTATTTTATTAGTTGTTTAAAATGGATTCGATTAGAAAATTTGAGAGTTAGTTTCAATCTAATGGGTTTGAACTCGATTCAATAATTTATTTTCTTATCTTGGTCAAAATCTTGTATCCAGCTCTGGATGCAGTAAGAGATGAGTTATCCGGGGTAACTTACTCTATCTCTTTAGGTGGATCAACTTATTCCACACTTACTCCACATGTAGAGCCCACTGTCATGAGTATATGTTCATTTCTCACCATCTTACTCCTTCAAATAAATTAATTTAAGTCATGACATTAATTATTAAACGAGATGTAAAATAAGAGGAGTAACATGAAGTAAGCAATGTAATCTTCATTAACTTTATTTCGCAACAAAACATGAAAAATTGGCTTAATTTCATCGCCAAAAATAGTTTTGTCGATAACGTTAATATATCACTGCTAATAATTACTTTTTAAGTATAAAATTAAAAAATTAAATGTAGTTATCAATTACAATTAACTAGAAACTTTCGAAGGAATACGATGCCAAGAGAGTAATTAACATGATTTATTAACTGTGTTGTAAAAAACGGTCTTAACGTCCATTTGATCATTAATGGCAGCCAAACCATTACGAATACACTTAACAGATGCTTGTTTGTAGATGAAAACGATTAATCGACCGTTTTTCTGATTATTCGTCTATTTTACCGTTTAATCGTCGGTTTGTTCCTGATTATTCCTGTTTACCGTTTATTTATGTTTATTCCAATTTATTCCAATGAATATTTATTTTTCACATTGATTTTTTTTCCGTGATAGTGTGTGATAATAAATTTTATAAATCATGTATTGTAGTTTTATTTGTGCTTGGACATAAATTCAACATTTTTTATATGTGTTTTTTCTTCTTACTTACTTTAAAATTTGATTAATTCTTCTGTTATTTATATACCATATATTTTTCATACTAATTACTGGTGTAATTTTTTCAATTAATACAGCATATTCATTTATAAAACTATGTTGTTATTATAAACTAAATTTAGTGATTTTATGTCGGAATGTTTCATTTCTTTCAAGTAATATGTTATTAGTATTTGAAAATTTTCAATTCTTGAATTTATTTTTTCATTAAAAAAATTTGTTACTTACACATATAAAGTGCTTATGCGTTAAGAAAAAATAAACGTTGTGTCATATTATAATAATGAAACTAAGTTAAATTAAGTTTATTTGATAAGTTTAATGCATTAAATAAATTATTTTTAATAAACCTTGATATATATATATATATATATAGAGAGAGAGAGAGAGAGAGATAGGCTAATATACAATTGATTGCACCACGCCTCTCGTGTAACCAAGTCATTTTTCGATTTTTAAAGTCCAAATGATTGATCCAAACCATTAGATGTCATCTCCATATTAAAATGTGCTTGGAGACCAAATTTTACATTTTTTGGAATTTTTTTACTATTTTTTAAGCCACTTTGAAAATCGCTGATCCAACGGTGGCTTACCAAACAGTAAAATCAGAACCAAACCGTTGGATCAGCGATTTTCAAAGTGGCTTAAAAAATAGTAAAATAATTCCAAAAAATGTAAAATTTGGTCTCCAAGCACATTTTAATATGGAGATGACATCTAACGGTTTGGATCGATCATTTGAACTTTAAAAATTGGAAAATGACTTGGTTGCACGGGAGGCGTGGTGCAATAGATTGTATATTAGCCCCTCTCTCTCTCTCTCTCTCTCTATATATATATATATATAGAGAGAGAGAGAGAGAGAGAGAGAGAGTAAGGCTACGCTACTTCGCATATTAAACGGGTTGTTTTAATTCGTACTCATATCTCTAGTTTTGATGTCCAAATAGCCGATCTAAAACGTTAGATGTTTAATCTATATTAAAATGTACTTGGAGACCAGATTTTACATTTTTTTGGAATTTTTTTACTATTTATTAAGATGGTTTGAAAATCGCTATTTTTTAATGGTGCAGAATTTTAATAAAAACAGCGATTTTCAAACCATCTTAATAAATAGTAAAAAATTTCCAAAAAATGTAAAATCTGGTCTCCAAGTACATTTTAATATAGATTAAACATCTAATGTTTTAGATTGGCTATTTGGACTTCGAAACTAGAGATATGAGTACGAATTAAAATCTGGTCTCCAAGTACATTTCATGTTTGAGTAGATCATTAGTTCCTAGGGTTAGGATGTAGTCTCTAAACTTTGTCTTTGAATTGCATGTTGTTTTGATCTAAGTTTGAGCTTGTGTGATTCTTCGTTTGAGTATTCATTTGATTGCTTGATCTTGATTGCTTGATTGATTCTTGATTGTCTACTGTTAGATGTCTATAGCATCTCTTCTAGTAATTTGACCTTGATGTATCTTGAAATTGTGATTGAGTATTTGAGGTAGATTTAAGATCAATAGTAGTCGAGAGATGAACTTTCCATTATCGAAAGGTTATGGATACCTCTAGTAAACCAGACAATCAATTTAGGTTAGACACCAGTAGGTGAGAGCTACAGGTTGAAGCCTCGCACAAGAAATCAACTTAGATACGAACACATGTCAGCTCAGCTCGAGGGCAATGCGACCCGCATCAGAGATGATGCGAGTCGCATCATAAGGGTCGCATCAGAGATGATGCGAGTCGTATGATAGGTCCAGAGAAGGGAAATTTTGAGATGAAACTCGAAACCCTGGGAACGCCTTTTATCATTGTTCAAAACCAAAACCTTTAATTGCTTTCATTCACTATTAATTGAATTGTCACTTGAAATTAGGAAATATAAACAAACCAAACTCAACTTTTCACACTTCTAGTACCTAACTCGGATTAGTAAGAATTTAGAATCGAATTGGACCGTCCCTGAGGATCGATACCTGATATACTATACGATTAGGACTGTGCACTTGCAGTTTTAGTCGAGAGTAGACTCAAGGTTTAAACTGGTACAGCTCGCTGTACCTGAAACTTTGTAGCGTACTTTCACGCGAACAAGTTTTTCGCGCCGTTGCCGGGGAACGGCTATTAATTCTTTTCTAGATCTTTGCTTGTCTTAGTTAATCTAGATTTTAAATTGTATCTTTTCTTTTGCTTTACTTCCTTATTACTAAAAAAAACTGGCTTTCAAACCCCCTCCTGCAGGTAAATACAAGCTGACCTACCAACTGAGGAGCAGAGGACAGCTCTTTGACGAAACACCTCCAGAAGACACAGTCCCTGCTCAGTCATCAGCTGAAGCGACCAGCATCGAAGTCGACGCGACTCGCATCGCTTCTGAAGCAACCCGCATCACAGAGACAATGTCAGAACATCCGAGCAGGGAGGACAGGGATGCAGAAGCCAGAGAAAGAGAAAGGGAAGATTTAACTGACCAGTCTGATGACGACATGGATGTCTTCAGGCCGAGGACCTTGCAAGAGTTCAATGTACCAAGGGCAGGAGATGTCAGACTACCAAGAATTCCCGGTCAACAACCGAACTTCAACCCAGGAGTTGTCAACATGGTTCAGCAGAATGTGTTCAATGGCATGGATCACGAGGATCCACATGCTCATCTCCAAACCTTCCTCGAGTGCATCACAACCATCAAGACCAATGGGGCAACAGCTGATTACACCAAACTCGCTTTATTTCCTTTTACTCTTAGGGACAAGGCCAAGAAATGGTTAGGGTCGTTACCAAGGGATTTCATTACCAATTGGAGGGAATTGTCTAAGTTGTTTCTGTTAGTTTGTAATAATCTAGAAGTCAATAATACGATAATTTATCATAAAGCTTTGTTCATGAATTGGATGATTAATATCATTTTGTTGCCTTGAGTATTATTGCATTTATGGATCATTTCGAGTTCATGACTGAAATTGTAAAACTCCATAATATAGATGATATATATACTCTTAATCTTAAAAGGTCACTGACCAAGGTAATTAGCAGGAACACTAATTACCGCTATAAGGTTAGTATGTGGATTAAATGATGGTCAAGTTTTACATACCATAGACAAGAAGTTGTCATTTTAATCACATAGATATATGTTCTAGGAACATGATATCTGACAGACCCCGAATGAAACATTATACGGAATTGTGTTCGTGTCATTAATGCTTTCATTCAGTGTTAAGTTCTAAAGTATGAGGTATTCATCTTTCCTACTAAGAAATGTATATGTGTGATTGTTATCAAACGCTGTCGGTAAAATGCAGTTATAACGGTAGCTCTTTGGTATACATGGCTTAGCTGAGGTAGTGATGGTTTACCAAAAGTACTATTGTCCCTCGTATCTCTATACGAGCTATAGCATCACTGGGCCTCTTGATAGAGTAAGATTATCAGCGCGCGGTATGATTACAAGAGTAATCATATTTGATAATCTGCTCAAGATCAAGAAAAGATTAAGTTTACAAGGATGACACACACCTACCTTGAAACTAATCTGATAGCTATGTGACAAAAGAATTAACACGAGTAAATTGTTTACTGGATCGTGATATTGTACTGTACAACATCATCTGTGTAATTGGATGGTCATGATGTGTTGCCAGATGCCGCTCATGATTATAGAAGTTAAAACAGTTTTAACTCTATTTACCAACATAACACAGATCCTATTGGGTCACACCATATAGGAGTTAATCGGAGAATCTTATTGTGATTGATTATAAATTGGTTATGATCAATAGTAAGATGGTTATAATTAATTATACGTGTTATAATTAAATTATAAATGTTATGTAAAAATAACAAGCAAAAACATTGGTTAATTTATAAACGTGTGTGACACGTTGTATAAAAGTTAACCGGTTAATTTATAAATGTGCAGGACACGTTGTATAAATTACCGAAACAACAACCGCAAGAAAAATATATATAATTGTTCAGAATAATTATACGAATATTATTTGTGTTCGGACCGAGGGCATTCGAGTCTTTTCAGATTCGTCCTTATCCGCATGACATGTCATCGATCCTATCCAGATGACACGTCATTGATACCGAAACAAACAACCGCAGAAAAAATATATATAATTGTTCAGAATAATTATATGAACATTATTTGTGTTCGGGCCGAGGGCATTCGGGTCTTTTCAGATTCATGCTTATCCGCATGACGTGTCATCGATCCTATCCAGATGACACGTCATCGATCTTATCCACATGTCATCCTTATCCATTCAATGGCATATCTTGTAAATATGCATATGTTGAGGGGTATTTCGGTCTTTTGCGAACCTCCTCAAAAGCCTATAAATAGAGGGGTGCATGTAGAGAGAAAAACCACTAATTCACTTGTATCGTTTCGTGCATAATCGAATCGGTATTTTCTCTCTTTCTCGGTTTCTCTCCCAAATAGTGTTTCGGTTGAGAAAAGAAAGTTATACGTAGTTGACGTATAATCTTGCGGGTTGTTGTGGAGTATATTTACGGGGTCGATGAATAGTGTTTTACCAAATTTTGCGGTATTTCAGTTTTGCTCATTGATGAAACTGAGTAACCGAAAATTCGTGTTTACGGGTTTTCGTCTTTTCCCCGTGAATAGTGTTTTTGCAGAATTCCACGGTTTAGGGTATTTCTGGCAGAAGAAATAAACCGCTCTCTGGTTAGTCCTGGTGGATAATCGATAGAGGCATCAGACATCTGATGCTCCGAGACGAGTCGATTCCTTCCGTGATGTAGCTCTACACGCTCGGTCTGCATTCCAACTGTGATTTGAAAACAAGGTATAAATATGTTATATTAATCTATTTAATTGGTAAGTAGATTAAAGTTTTAGAAATCAATCATGGCGTAGATCTGTAAAAGGATTAAATTGGGTTTTGATGCCAAAGGAATACTGAAGGTGGACCGCCTTGGAAAGTTTCCTGACATACCCCGTTTAATCCTGAGCTTAAGTTGGCCGTAGAAATTTTTGTTCTACGGTCATTCCGCACCTTAAGCCTAAACGGGTTTTGGTTACCGCGAAACCCCAAAAGTGGTATCCGAAACCCTACAGTTTCTCACTAGGTTTTTCCTACCACAAAAGAACTGCCAAGGTAAGGAACCAACTGACCAGTTTTAGGCAAAGGTCCGATGAACCCCTCAATGAGGCATGGGAAAGGTTTAGGGAGTTACAGTATTCATGTCCCCACCATGGCATTCCTGATTGGTTGTTGATTCAGACTTTCTATGATGGTTTGACTGAAAGTACTCGAACCACTGTTGATGCAGTTGCAGGTGGAGCGCTAATGTCGAGAGAACCTCTGGAGGCCATGAACTTGATTGACAACATGGCGCAGAACCAACAATGGTCTGGACGAGATAATACCCGACCTGGAGGTGGAGGCAAGTACGAAGTCGATCAAATCACTGCTCTGACTGCCAAGTTGGATGCTATGCAAAGGGCAATGGACAAGCTGAGTGTGAAGGCGGTCGAGCAGCAGCCCCAAGCATGCGTCATGTGCGGTGATGAAAGGCACGCTTATGAGCAATGTCCATTGGTGCAGGATGAAGAGGAGGTCGAACAGGTAAGTTCACTCAACAATGAACCTTCTTTCTTTCCTAGACCTCCCTTCAACCGATCTTATTCCAAGGATCCAATGGAACAACAAAATTGGAATAGGACTCAAAACAACCCTGCACCTTTCAACAATGCTCCTAGACCCCCTTTCACCAACCCCACCAACAACAATAACTCCGTCATCAATCCATCATCTGGCAACAACTGGAACAATTCTTCTGGAGGAGGCAACAACAAAAATTTCTACCAAAACGCCTCCTTCCCCAATCAGAACAACCGAGCACCTCAAGCTGGCCCTTCCAGACCATATGTGCCTCCCTATGCGACAAACTTCACACACGAGCAAGGGAAGATGAACCAAATGATGTGGGAACAAATGCAATCGATGACAACTCAAATGGCCACCCAAAGCAAATTGTTGGAGCAACTGAGTCATATCGTCACTTCTAGCCAACCTCAACCTGGCAAACTGCCAGCGCAGCCAGAACCAAACCCCAGAGGAGAAGCTAAGGCGATCACAATGAGGAGTGGGACCCAGTACGATGAACCAGCTTTCCCAACTGATCAGATTCTAATTGATGCGACTGGCACCACCATTGATGCGACTGGCACCACCACTGATGCGACCGGCACCACTACAGTGCGACTCGCATCGACACCAGAAGAACCTGTGGATGCGACCCACAATGGTACAGTGCGACCCGCATCAAGAGAGTCTGACAAGTCTGACGAAGAGAAAGGGAAAGGAGTTGAGAAATTGGCACATTACAGACCACCTGTGCCCTTTCCCCGACGATTAGCTGAGAACAAGTTGAACGCACAATTCGCGAAATTCACTGAGGTGATCAAAGGCCTGCAAATCACGATCCCGTTCACCGATGCCTTGACTCAAATGTCCTCCTATGCCAAGTTCCTGAAGGATATTCTATCCAATAAGCGAAGCTTGGGGGGAAATGAAACGGTGAAGTTGACAGAACAATGCAGTGCCATTCTGAAGAACGACCTACCTCCCAAATTGGATGATCCAGGTAAGTTCTCCATTCCTTGCATCATAGGAAAGGCGACAATCAGGAAAGCTCTCTGCGATCTAGGAGCAAGCGTGAGTCTCATGCCACGCACGATCTACGAGCGAATGGGGGTAGGTGAGCTCAGACCCACGCGAATGACGTTACAGCTAGCTGACTCCTCGGTACGGTTACCACTTGGCATTGTGGAGGACGTACCAGTGCAAGTTGGTAAGTACTTTGTACCTGTCGACTTTGTGGTCATGGAAATGGAAGAGGACAAAGAAGTCCCCATCATTCTTGGACGTCCTTTCCTCAGAACAGCAGGCGCAATCATTGACGTTTCTCAAGGAACGCTGACCTTGAACTTCGGAGGAGAGAAAGTGTGTTTTCAAATCGACCGCGCCATGAAGTATCCTTCAATCGAATCTTGTTTCCGAGTAGATGTGCTCGAAGAATGCCTAACAGATTTGGTAGAAGACTACCTTCTTGAGAGGATCAATGAGAGTATGAACGAACACTTCGAATTTCTTTCTGAAATGCAAGGTGAGACGGGAAATTCAGAAGCATGTAGAGCAGATGTGAAAGCAGCTGAACTGGGAGAACATGGACGCAGCCTGCATCAAACTCATTCGACCCGCTTGGAGCATGATGCGACCCGCTTGGAGCATGATGCGACTCGCATCAAAGCCCAGGCAGAGAAACCCACTCTTGAACTCAAACCTCTACCAGCCAACCTCAGGTATGATTACCTTGGACCAGATCAATCTCTCCCCGTTATAGTGAACGCAGAATTGAGTCCCGAACAAACCGCCAAGCTTTTGGAGAAATTGAGACTTCATCGAGGCGCGATTGGGTATTCGATCAACGACTTGAAGGGGATCAGCCCGTCCATCTGCTCACACCGAATCTTCTTGGAGGATGATCACAAGCCATCTGTTGAGCACCAAAGACGGCTCAATCCGAACCTGAAAGAGGTAGTCAAGAAAGAAATTTTCAAGCTTTTGGACGCCGGTATTATATACCCTATCTCTGACAGTAGGTGGGTGAGCCCAGTCCACGTGGTGCCAAAGAAAGGAGGGGCAATGGTGGTAAGAAATGAAAAGAACGAGCTGGTCCAAACCCGTGTGGTGACGGGACATCGCATGTGCATCGACTACAGGAAGCTGAATGCGGACACACGCAAAGACCATTTCCCTCTGCCATTCGTTGACCAACTCCTCGAACGACTTGCAGATCACTCCTATTTCTGCTATCTGGATGGTTACTCTGGTTTCTTCCAGATACCGATTCACCCACAAGACCAAGAAATGACCACTTTTACCTGTCCCTACGGTAGGTACGCATACCGTAGGATGCCATTTGGTATGTGCAATGCACCAGCAACCTTTCAAAGAGCCATGATGGCCATCTTTTCAGACTTCATTGAGAAAGAGGTTGAAATTTTCATGGATGACTTCTCGGTGTATGAAACATGCTTCGACACTTGTCTGACCAACCTGTGCAAGATCTTGCAGAGATGTGAGGAAGTCCATCTCATTCTGAACTGGGAGAAATGCCACTTCATGGTCCAGTCAGGAGTCGTCCTTGGACATGTCGTGACCTCAAAGGGCATAGAAGTCGACAAGGCCAAGATCGAGGTGATCGAGAAACTAGAGATTCCGACAAGCGTCAAAGGAGTTCGAAGCTTTCTTGGACATGCTGGATTTTTCCAAGATTGCTAAGCCATTGACCAATCTGCTCATCAAAGAGTCTGACTTTGTCTTCACTGAAGAATGCGTCAAATCCTTTCGCAGCTTGAAGGAAGCTCTCATCTCAGCACCTATCCTGCAACCACCTGACTGGTATCTTCCCTTTGAGATCATGTGCGATACGAGCGACTACGCAGTAGGAGCTGTTCTTGGGCAGAGGAAGGGAACGATGCCGTGTGCCATCTACTACGCTATCAAGGTGCTAGACCCTGCCCAGATGAACTACACGACTACCGAGAAAGAACTTCTTGCTGTTGTGTTTGCTCTTGACAAGTTCAGGTCGTATCTGGTTGGTTCAAAGATCATCATTTACACCGACCATGCCGCGCTCAAGTACTTGTTGAAAAAGCAGGACGCGAAGCCTCGACTGATAAGATGGATTCTTCTCTTGCAAGAATTTGATCTTGAAATCAGAGACAAGAAAGGGGTCGAAAACACCGTAGCCGACCATCTCTCCAGACTTCGCTTGGATGACGAGAGTTCTGCCGACTTGCCGATCGATGATTCCTTCCCCGACGAGCAGCTCTTCTCCACTTCAACTCTGGATCACCTTGATGCGACTCGCATAGAGTGTCTTGCGACTCGCATCCATCATGATGAGACTCGCATGGGAGTCAATGCGACCCACATGAGCAGGTATCCAGACCCTTGGTATGCAGACATGGCCAATTACCTTGCCTCTGGGATCCTACCAAACGACATGACTTACCAGCAGAGGAAAAAGCTAAAATCTGACGCAAAATTCTATTTCTGGGACGATCCCTTTCTTTTCAAGTTAGGGATCGACGGCATCCTCCGACGCTGTGTCCCACATGAGAGCACCTGGTTCTTCACGGAGCCTCTGCCAGACGAGCCGGCACCACCTTCTCCTCCTGTGCAGCCCTACTCTCCTGCCCATGGTGATGTGCCCATGCCGATGTTCATGTCTCCCCTGCACACCCTCATGACTCCACCTTTGAGGCTGGCCCGTCTACCTTCCATGCTAGTCCATCCACCTTCTACGCTGACCCCTCCACCTCTTATGCTGGCCCTTCCTATCCACCTCCCATTCCCTCACCCACTATCCAGGATGTCTATAGCCTCGTCTATGACATGAGGCGTGAGCAGGGTACTATTCTCTATGATCTACAGCGCAGAGTTGGTGACATTGAGGATGTTTTACGCGATTGGAGGTTCGATCCCTCCGATGACTGAGCAGGTTTGTTTTTCTTCTCCCCTTCCTTTGCTTTATCTTAGAGTCTTAAAGCATTGAGGACAATGCTCAGACTAAGCTTGGGGGGGTAATTTTAGGATTTTTAGGATTTATTTGTTCTTACTTAGGTCTTGTTTACTTGTTTATTGCATTTGTAGGTAGGAATTTGTATGATTGTTTAGATTGGAAATTTTTTTTGATTGTTGGTATTGATTAGGATGACCCTAGGAGATTGGAACTATTCCATAATTGACCAATGAACTGATGAGGACGAATGTTTTGACCATTTGTAAAAATGAAAACTTGAAATGTATTAAGAAACTCATTTAGAAATTGACTAGTGCCTTTTCAAATAGGGAAATGGGGATTATTGATAAAGAAAGATTTGGGATACTTATTGGTATGAAGGAATACCAGTGGGTGTGTGTATTCATGATATGTGCAAATAAATAAAAAAAAATAAAAAAATAAAAAAAAGAGAGAGAGAGAATTGAAAAGACGGAGAACATAAGAGTACTGGCAATAAGTCCTTTTAGGGCGCCTTTGAGCTCGTCTCCCACTTAGAAAAGAAAGAAATTTTTGCACATATCAACACGCGAAGTCCGCAACTTTCTGACCTAAGCTTGTTCCAAGTTTGGGGGGGTAAAAAGGGAAAATTTTCACAAATGAGGGCAATGGTTAAATAGATAAATGACAACTTGATCGATTCAAGTACTCAGCTTTACAAGTATTCAAATATTTCAGATTTTTGAAGTTTGGTTGGTTGATTCATGAGGAGAATCAAGGTTAAATAGGAAAGTCCAAATTATACCAACATGATTTTTGAGTTTCCAATTGAAACAACTCATGTAAATTCTTACATTTAGGAAACTTGCATTTAGAGTCCAAATCGGTCCCAATGTTTAGATCTCTGCTTGAGGACAAGCAAAGGTTAAGCTTGGGGGAATTTGTTGTCACATTATCAGACCTATCATTTCGACTTGTTTCCATACAAAAATCTATGTTTTGAACCAACAAATAGTGTCTTTTACATTGAATATCCATAGAATGTGGTACTGCTAAGTTTTGGTTCTTACTTTGCAGGAATCAGGCGAAATTGGGCAAAATCAGGCAATTGGCAGACTTCAGGAACCTATGATGCGACCCTCACTCATGCCTTGCGACCCAGGTGATGCGACCCTCATTACAGCCTTGAAGACCAGGTGATGCAACCCTCATCCCAGCCTTTGCGACCCATATGATGCGAGTCATATCCACCTGATGCGAGTCGCATCAACTGTTGCCGCCCAGTTCAAATTAAACCTGACAAGTCCAAAGTCAGCTCTGTTGCCTATATAAGGAGGTCCTATGCCAGAATTTGGGGAGCTTTTCCCTCTACATTCCAGATCACTTAGAGAGCAGAGATCAAGAGAGAAGAGAGAAGAGAGAGATTGGAGATTGCTTGGAAGAGGATCACTTGGAGAAGAAGAAAAGATTGCAAGATCATCTCCAATCCACCTTGGATCTTCGAGCTTCATCATGATCTGCTTATTCTCTCTCTCTTTTATGCTTTCTTTTACCATGTTTGAGTAGATCATTAGTTCCTAGGGTTAGGATGTAGTCTCTAAACTTTGTCTTTGAATTGCATGTTGTTTTGATCTAAGTTTGAGCTTGTGTGATTCTTCGTTTGAGTATTCATTTGATTGCTTGATCTTGATTGCTTGATTGATTCTTGATTGTCTACTGTTAGATGTCTATAGCATCTCTTCTAGTAATTTGACCTTGATGTATCTTGAAATTGTGATTGAGTATTTGAGGTAGATTTAAGATCAATAGTAGTCGAGAGATGAACTTTCCATTATCGAAAGGTTATGGATACCTCTAGTAAACCAGACAATCAATTTAGGTTAGACACCAGTAGGTGAGAGCTACAGGTTGAAGCCTCGCACAAGAAATCAACTTAGATACGAACACATGTCAGCTCAGCTCGAGGGCAATGCGACCCGCATCAGAGATGATGCGAGTCGCATCATAAGGGTCGCATCAGAGATGATGCGAGTCGTATGATAGGTCCAGAGAAGGCAAATTTTGAGATGAAACCCGAAACCCTGGGAACGCCTTTTATCATTGTTCAAAATCAAAACCTTTAATTGCTTTCATTCACTATTAATTGAATTGTCACTTGAAATTAGGAAATATAAACAAACCAAACTCAACTTTTCACACTTCTAGTACCTAACTCGGATTAGTAAGAATTTAGAATCGAATTGGACCGTCCCTGAGGATCGATACCTGATATACTATACGATTAGGACTGTGCACTTGCAGTTTTAGTCGAGAGTAGACTCAAGGTTTAAACTAGTACAGCTCGCTGTACCTGAAACTTTGTAGCGTACTTTCACGCGAACACTATGCATAGCATAGAACCCCCCCATGCAACGGCTTGGATTTTGAGTTTTCAAAATTCTAATGGTCGATCCGAACTGTTCATCTTGTTCTCCATATTAATATGTGTTTGGAGACCAAATTTTACATTTTTTGGAATTTTTTTACTATTTCTTTAGATTTATTGAAAATCATTGTTTTTTTATGGTACAGATTTGCTGAAAACAGCGATTTTCAATAAATCTAAAGAAATAGTAAAAAAATTCCAAAAAATATAAAATCTGGTCTCCAAACACATATTAATATGGAGAACAAGATGAACGGTTCGGATCGACCATTAAGATTTTGAAAACTCAAAATCCAAGCCGTTGCATGAAGGGGTTCTATGCTATGCATAGCATGCTAGCATATTCCTATATATATATATATGAGGAGGGATCGGATTACACCACTATTTTGGTGACATGGTGTGACAATGTCCATTTTTGAAATTTCAAAATCCAAATAGTCGATCCAAACCGTTCAATATGATGAATATATTAAGAGTAACTTGGAAATCAAATTTTACATTTTTCTGAATTTTTTTACTATTTATTAAGTATTTAACAAAATCGCTATATTCAAACCGTTGAATTTTTGAACCCCTCTAAATAAACCAAAAAAAAAATTAAGAAAAATGTAAAATTTGATCTGTAAGCACATTTTAACATATCCATCAAGTTGAACGGTTTGGATCGACTGTTTGGACTTTGAAAATGGACGGTGTCATTCCATGTCACTAAAAAATGATGTCATTTGATCCCTCCTCTATATATATATATATATATATATATATTTCAACTTTATTATCCATTGGATGCTCTTCACTGTAACCTAAAATGTAAGCTTTACATAGTTGTCGAACACTATATGATATCTTATTAAGTTTTGATATGTAAATCACAGTGGAGGATTTTAATCAGCTATTCGAACTTTAAAAAAAATATGATTTGAAACATTAGTATTTTTACTAAAAATGCAAATTTTCATAAAATATACTATGCAAACAAGAAAGGAGACGCACAAAAAGCCAGATTGACATCTGCTGTAGAAGAACCAGGCTTCAACTCACATGGCTGCTAACCAAACCTTTCTTGGGTTGGAAACATTCTTCGCTGATTAGCATATCGGAAATCCAAAAGCTGTAATTTTATAAACCAAGTGGACCATGAAAATATGATGAGCTTAGTTGTTAGACTGTTGAGTGGCTTTTTAAACAATAGCGAGTTCTACTACAGCGCGCCACGAGACCGCAGGAAATAAAAGCGATCGTCATCTCCTTTGTCATCTTACCAAATGGACCTAAAAGCTAGTAAAGAAAATTTTGAATGACACCACTTGCTACCTTTTCGCGATTTATTAATATAATCCTATGTTAACTTTCTAGCTAACGCATATAATAGACATCTCGTGGTGAACCCCTGAAGCACTTGAGAATATTTTATTTTTTTGGTGAACCCCTGAAGCATTTGAGTTGAGAAAATTAATTAGCAAAGTTTTGCCTTAGCCACCTCTAAATGGTCACCAAACTTGCATAGGCGAGTTACTCCAAAGTGGCCTAATATTTCCCAAAAAAAAAAAAAAAAAATTAACCCGAGTATTTGTGAATTAATAAACAGTGTTGTAAATAACGGTATGCTGTCGTTGGACAGACGGAGTATGGCCCGATTA
Source organism: Carex pumila (assembly GCA_033356055.1). Taxonomy (NCBI): domain Eukaryota; kingdom Viridiplantae; phylum Streptophyta; class Magnoliopsida; order Poales; family Cyperaceae; genus Carex; species Carex pumila. Next base: position 96,277 of record JARJHM010000866.1, read on the forward strand.
ATTAGTATGCAGCCAATTAATCAGAATTATGTGGATAATTTAATGTTTTTATTAAATTTATGTGTGTGTCTATATATATATGAATATGCTAGCATGCTATGCATAGCATAGAGCCCCTCCGTGCAACAGCTCGGATTTTGAGTTTTCAAAATTCTAATGGTCGATTCGAATCATTAATCTTGTTATCCATATTAATATGTGTTTGGATACCAAATTTTACATTTTTTTGGAATTTTTTTACTATTTCTTTAGATTTATTGAAAATTATTGTTTTTGTTATGGTCCAAATTTGCTGAAAACAACGATTTTCAATAAATCTAAAAAACTAGTAAAAAAAATTCCAAAAAATGTAAAATTTGGTCTCCAAACACATATTAATATGGAGAAGAAGAACGGTTCGGATCGACCGTTAGGATTTTGAAAACTCGAAATCCGAGCCGTTGCACGGAGGGGCTCTATGCTATGCATAGCATGCTAGCATATTCCTATATATATATATATAGGACTTGGCTACGGTGCTATGGGTAGCTAAGAGGCCTCCCGTGCTACGGCTCAATATTTGACTTTTCAAAGTCCTAACGGTCGATCCGAACCGTTCATCTTGTTCTCCATATTAATATGTTCTTAGAGACCAAATTTTACATTTTTTGAAAAATTTTTACTATTTTTTTAGATTTATTGAAAATCGCTTTTTTTCAGACAAATCTGGACCATAAAAAACAGCGATATTCAATAAATCTAAAAAAATAGTAAAAAATTTCCAAAAAATATAAAATTTGGTCTCCAAACACATATTAATATGGAAAACAAGATGAATGGTTCGGATCGACTGTTAGAATTTTGAAAAGTCAAATATTGAGCCGTAGCACGGGAGGCCTCTTAGCTACCCATAGCATATTAGCCAAATCCTATATATATATATATATATATATAGAGAGAGAGAGAGAGAGAGAGAGAGAGAGATAGGTTAATATGCTTTCGGTAGCATATGAGCTGAAATACACACGGTCCAAATTTGAAATTTCAAAATTCAGAAAGTCGAGTTGAACCGTTCATCTTGTTCTCCATATTAATATGTGCTTGGAGACCAAATTTTATATTTTTATGAATATTTTTACTATAGGTACTTTGAAAATTGCTGATCCAACGGTGGCTTAACAAAACAGTAAAACTGTTTTGTTAAGCCACCGTTAGATCAACAATTTTGTAAAATACTTAATAAATAGTAAAAAAATTCAGAAAAATGTAAAATTTGGTCTCTAAGCACATATTAATATGGAGAACAAGATGAATGGTTCGGATCGACCGTTTGGATTTTGAAAAGTCGAATTTAGACCGTATGTATTTCGGTTCATATATATTCGAATGCACATTAGTCACTCTCTCTCTCTCTCTCTCTATATATATATATATATAGAGAGAGAGAGAGAGAGAGATGGGCTATGGTGCATTGCAATGCATAGACATCCTTGTGCATTGGACCATAAATCACTGATTCAAAGTCCAAATGACTAATTCAAACCGTTCATCTTGTTCTCCATATTAATATGTACTTGGAGGAGTTTGGCTAGTATAACATCAGCATCATTTCAACATATATAACACCAATTCTAAAACCTATCAAATCGACTTCAAACGACTAATCCAAACCATTCAAACCAATTTACATTATGAGTGATGCGTTTACATACAATTTCTTTTTATATTTTTGAGTTATTTTATTATCAAATCAAGCGGTCAAAAATATTGGAAAATTAATGTATTAGAATTAACTTAAAAACTCACATATTTGACCGCTTGACTTAATACTAAATAAATTTGAAAAGTTATAAATTTTGCATGTGAACGCACAACTAATGATGTAGATTTGAACGGTTTAGATTCACCATTTGAAGTTGATTTGATATGTCTTAGAGTTAGTGTTATATATGTTGAAATGACACTGATGTTATACTAGCCAAACTCATACTTGGAGACCAAATTTTATATTTTTTTTTGAATTTTTTTTTACTATTTATTAAGCCACTTTGAAAATCGCCGATCCGGTGGTCCAAAATTTTTTACTGTTTTTTATTGTGCACCCAAATTTTCAGATTTTCAAAGTGGCTTAATAAATAGTACAAAAATTCCAAAAAAATATATAATTTGATCTCCAAGTACATATTAATATGGAGAACACGATGAATAGTTTGAATCGGTCATTTGAACTTTGAATCAGTGATTTATAGTCCAATGTACAAATATGCCTATGCATTGCAATGCACCATAGCCCATTTCTCTCTCTATATATAAAGTTATTACCTAATAGTAAAACTATATATCGTAAAATTTTGATATATAAATCACATTAAGCACGAATATAAAAATATATATATAATTTGGAGGCAAAATAAGAAACGTTTACAAAAAGAGGAGGGTTCAAAAGCCTCCACTATACTTTCATTTTTAAAAACTTTAATTAGTCAAAATTTAAAATTTAAAAGTCAAAATAAAACCGTTAAATTTGATCTATATTATTTAATCTATGTGCTCATAAAAAAAAGTTATCACATTTCAATCTTTTTTTTTATGTGAATCAATAAGTTATCAACGTCTAGAAATTATCCACATTAGTAAGTTTTTTTACAAGCTCTTGATGACAATCAAAATAAAATTGGAATGTCATAACTTTTTACACTATCTATGATGTAGATCATATCTAACGGCTTTATTTTAATTTTTTCAGTTCTAAATTTGAGTTATTAAAATTTTTAAAAATAAAAACATAATAGGGACACAAAAAATGAAGCCACAACCCTCCTCTTACAAAATATCCTAAATTTAACTATCTAGTGCTGTAATATTTGGCACACATCATATAGCCACAAAAGAGAAGGGTCTATATTAATAGAGGGTTCAAATGCCTCCATGTTTTTGTGCCTCCATCATGCCTTCATTTCTCTCCATCATTTTTAAAGTTTAAATAATCGATTCGAACTACTCAATCTAACCTTCATACTAAAATATGTTTGGAGACCTAATTTTATATTTTTATGAATTTTTTTACTATTTTATTAGATAGGTACAAAATTAATAAATCTGAACCATATAAAAACAATATTTTTGTACCTATGTAAAAAAAATAGTAAAAAAATTCCTAAAAATATAAAATTTGGTCTCCAAACATATTTTAGTATGGAGGTTAGGTTAAGCGGTTCGAATTGACTGTTTGAACTTTAAAAATAATAAACAAAAATAAAAACATAATAAAAGCACAAAAACATGGAGGCATTTGAACCCTCCTCATATTAATAAGACCCAAACTAGGCCCATAAAAGTACATTCCTTTTTTCAAAAAAAAAAAAAAAAAAAGTACATCCCTGGAGGAAGCCTATATAGGGAAAAAAACAACAATATGTCCCAACTCTATTATCATTATAAAAATGTACCAACCCTCAAACATAGTACCAGTACCAGAAGAGATGTTCACACAACAAACCCTTTAATGGAAGCATCCACTCAATTATTCACATGGGAGAGAGAGAGATCTCTGGTGAATCTAGTGTCAGATAAAAAGTCTCTGAGGAAAAAAAATTCCAATGAGCTAGCATTTTTACTTTTTCTATACACATCAGTGTATTTCTCTCCCCGACATTTTTAAAAATACTCAAAAAGAAAAATAAGTTATTAATAATAATCAGATTTTTAAAAAAAATTTAAAAATGTCCAAACCGCCTATTTTCCGAGATTTTTTTTTTTGCTTAGAACCGCCTAATTTTGAGGCGGTCCGAGAAATTATTATTTTTTTTGTCTTTTTTTTGCTTTTTTTGCAAATCAAATTTGTATATCTAATTAACATAGAAAAACATCTTCAAAAATCGTAAAAATTGACCGACATGCAGCCTTGACATCGCAAAACAGGACTGTGAAGTTTCATAGAAAATCTCCTAATAGATCGTGAGATATCAGCTCTCAAAAATTACCCGAACTGCTGAATATTTCATTCTGAGCCCAACTTTGCACATCTTCTTAACATAGAAAAACACCTTAAAAAAATGTAAAAATTGACCAACATGCAGTCTTGACATCATAGAACATGACTATGAAGTTTCATAGAAAATCTCTGAATAGATCATGTTTTTCTACAATGTCAATACTGCATGTCGGTCAATTTTCACAATTTTTGAAGGTGTTTTTCTATGTTGAGCAGATGTGCAAATTTGGGCTCATAATGGAATATTCAACAGTTCGGGCAATTTTTGAGAGCCGATATCTCACAATCTATTCGGACATTTTGTATAAAACTTCACAGTCTTGTTCTACAATGTCAATACTGCATGTCGGTCAATTTTCACATTTTTTAAAAGTGTTTTAAGAAGATGTGCAAAGCTGGGCTCAGAATGAAATATTCAACAATTCGGGCAATTTTTGAGAGCTTATATCTCACGATCTATTAGGAGATTTTGTATGAAACTTCACAGTCCTGTTATACGATGTCAAGACTATATATCGGATTTTCACGATTTTTGAAGATATTTTGCTATGTTAACCAGATATACAAATTTGATTTGCAAAAAAAAGCAAAAAAGAAATTCTCGGAGCGCCTCAAAATTAGGCAGTTCTGAGCAAAATATAAAAAATAAAAAGTAAATAATCTCGGACCGCCCGGAAAATAGGCAGTTTGGAATTTTGCAAAATATAAAAAATAAAAAGTAAATAATCTCGAACCGCCCGGAAAATAGGCAGTTTGGAATAAAAATTCCAGACCGCCGAATTTTGAGGCGGTTTGGGCATTTTTAAATTTTTTCCAAAAATCTGATTATTATTAATAATTTGTTTTTCTTTTGGGTATTTTTAAAAATGTCGGTTTCTCTCCATATGAAATTTCATAGTATTCTGATGCGAAGATGTGTAGAATAAAGTGGACCAGCACTGGATGGGGTCCCACAAACTCAATTATTCAACGGTTACCCGCAGTGCCTGGTTTAATATCTAGGAAATATTAACACTTCTTTGAGCAAAAAGTTATCTCGATGTATTTCAAAAGGATAAATATAAATCAAAAACTTCTGACTAAATGACGTTTTTGTTATACATCATATTATATCTATCACCTCCCCTCCCCCTCCCCCTCCGCCCCCGGCCATATTTTGCCTCTCTTTTTTTTCTCTTTTCTGATTTTAGTAAAGAACAAGATTTCCACCTATATTTACATATCTACCTCACAAAGAATAAAACATTTGTATCACCAAACCTCATATCTACCTTCCATTTACAGCTACAACCACGTTAGCCGGCAAACCACCACCATTGCCTTTTCCGGCATAGCGTATTGAAGTTGAAAGCCGTACATCTAACCTACAATCATCGGACCAGAAATTACGCTTCATTTGCTGGATACTGGGTCCCAAAATTTTCTCAGTCCAATCTTCAATCTCTGCTCCACGGACCCAAATTCCGCTGACCATTCGATCAATCACCTCATCATCGACCCGAATTGAACAACCATCTCCCAAGATGCCCACAAACTTTGAAGTGACACATTCCAGCACTTGTTTTTTCAAGGGGGCAAAATCGATTGGCTCGAACAGAATAGATTCTTCAACCAAATCAATCAATTCCAAAATGGGAGAAGGCATCGAGGATCTAACAGCAAGTCGAGCTTTGTCCAATGGCTCATGCTCAACGGTCAAATCACTCGAGTTACGGGAACCCTCACATGTGTCATCTACACTCAAACCAATAGCTAGGTTTAGGTCCAGAGATAATGCTGATTCCTTCCTCATCTTAGAAGGTCGTTCGTCATCACATAGCCAATCTGCTCGATGCTTCATAGATTCATCAACAGAGCTAGATGATAGTTCCAATTGCCATGAACTTGAATCTGCCAAATCAAGAATCCTCTCCTCATACCGGATTAAGGTTTCATGCGTCGGGCCTGTCTCTCCGTGAATCCAGCTTGTGGTGAGAATGATTGTCACATTACCTAAATGAACCTCACGCCCATGAGTATCTGGTAAACGTCCACGCTCAATCGCACGCTTAATTTTTCCCCGTACCACTGTGTCAGCACGGTCAATATCTTCAATTAAGATAACAGAAAACGGGTTTATCCGAACAGCCTCCACTACCCGATCCAAACTAGTCCGACCCCATAAGTCCATGTTGGGCTCTACACGGTCACCTGACCCAAACCTAACTATTACCGGTCCGGCACCAAATAAAGACTCTGATAAAGCAACCGCCATCTTTCTCTTGCCAATTTGGTCTGCCCCAACAAATAAGAGCCAGGTGTCACCTCTCGGCATGACACCACACCGTTTGCTGTTGCCTGCCCTGCACTGTATCACGACTGCAGCAACAGCTGATGCAGCATTAGGTTGCAATGGGACTTTTTCTTTCAAATCCTTCAAAAGCTTCTTGAATGAATCAATATCTGCAATGCCAGCTATTTTGGCCTTTTGCTGGTCTGACAAAGGCTCTGAGAATTTGGGCCTACCAAGTGAGAGATCAGTTTTTACAGGGCTGCCGGTTGGGCTCTTGGGTTTGTTATTATTGTCACGAAATCTTGAAGTTAATGATGGTTTTTCAGGATTGGATGGGACTTTGAGTAGTGGCATGACCTTTGTTGTGTTTCCTGCCGTTAGTGTCAAACCCTGTGCAATTGGTGATGAAAGAGTAGAAGGGATGGTAGATGGTATGGAGAGGGTTGGCTGCCCTGTGTTGGGCTTTGCCGGGTGAAGCCGAGAGCATGTCTCACGCCATTTCTTTTGCAATTCTTCAGTGCGATTCTTCCAAGTGAGCTCTTGATCCTTAGCCTATATAAATAAAAAAACTGTACACATAAGCCCCTGCAAATTTTGTAAATTTCAAGTTTTTGCATGTATGTGGTTGACATAATGTATTTAACTACAAAATTCAAGAAACCTGATCTGGGTTGTTAGTGGATCCAGATTTTGCTGTCCGACTAGGGCAAAGCTGGAGCCAATGAGGTAAACTCTGACCCGAATCTGACTTTGGCACGGCTGTCACAGATGCAGATGATGGTATCTCGAACTGTTCAGCCACAAGCTTTCCCATCTCACTCTCGTACCCAGTCGTGCACAGCTGGCACATGCTTCCTCTGGTGCTCGGGTTGGTGTTACCTAGCATAATCTGTGGGCTCTGTCTCAAGGGGATTATACTGGCTGATGGTACGGGCCTGATTCCCATTCCCATACCTTTCATTGGCAACACAGTGCTTAACGAGTTGTTAAGAATGCCTCCAGTTGCAATAAGCCTGCATTTTTTTTGCTTAAATTATCAGGTATCACATTGAAACAGCACAGGATTAGAAGTTTGAACAGAGTGCAGAAATATTTTCCATGATTGCAGATAGAATTCCATGAAAGCATACTTCTTGCAGATAGATCTAACTTCCTGTATGGGCTATATTATATGTTAGGTACTTTCCAAATTTCACAGTCAAAGATGTTCCATTCAGCAGCAGACAATGTAAACACAATTGGTGAACAGAGAAAATCTGAGTGAGTGAAACAGGGAACATGCAAACACAAGAGCTGTTAATCAAATATTTAACTCATACGTTACTTAAAACAACACAAACAGAAAGATATTTGAAAATTGACCTTGGGTTAATCAGACTGGGACGTGGCGACTGATGCCGCGGTGCTGCAATCGGCACAGCTTGCAGGTCCCACTCCGTCTCCATACTAGGGTGGTACACCTGGCACCTCAGGTATGTGGCACAAGCAGCGGTCCCCACCAACCAAACCTTTGTCTCCTCTTCACTGTTAAACCGCACCAAAAGTCGTGCAATCTCCGCCACCGCGGATCGACCTGCCTCCGTCACAACTGGCGGGCCTCGTGCGGCTGGACCCAAATTTGGACTTGGACCCTCTACCAACCATTTCAAGTCCCCTAAATTTATCACAATTGAATTTACCACCCTCAATTTCTCCTCAATTACATTACTCAACTCCACAATTTTTGACATGTCCGGGTCTAAATTCAAAACCTGTGCTGAATTAACAGGTGGTGGAGCTCGACCTGAACCTATTTTTTGCAACGCCTCCTTCAATATTAATTCTAGGTCGGAGTCTCCAACCAGTATCGGATTTCTTTTATTGGATCTGAGCATTATATCAAACACCTTTTTTACCTCCTCTACTCTCTTTTGACTATCAACCAGCTGGGATGTCGCCGCATTTGCCAATCTCGGATTCATATATAAACTATTCATATTCGAATTCAAATTTAGATTGGGGTTTTGAACTAGGGAGGGGATTGCTGATGGAATAGTTGTTGATTGGGAAAGACCTGATTGCGGAGGAGAATTGCTTGTACAGGAAGAAGTAGAAACTAGTGAATTTTCAATGGTGGATTTAACGGCGGAGGAATTGAAGGAAGCCTCCCGCATAACCCTTGACACTGACGGGTCGTCCAAAATGGAGAGAACCAGCTGTTCTAGCTCCACTTTGACCGCTAACAGGGGAGGTTGTGGGCTATCAGGGCAACCCGACCCGCCTCTTCTCTGATGGGCCTGTGCCCGTTTGAGAGCAGCCATCAAGGCGTTAGAAACTGGAGGGCAAGAGTTCGCCGGACTGGAGGAGGAAGGGAGCCGGTCAAGGGCCACGGAGAAGCATAATTCGAGAGCCCGGCACTGTAGCGGATGCGGCGAGTTCGAACTAGCGGAGGCACAAGCACGGCGAAAGATACTGGAGGGGGAGGAGAGAAGGGATGCTGCCACGTGGAGGGGGGTTGTTTGACCATGCCTCCGCCTCGCGGCCTCTTCAATCGAGCAGGAGAGAACAGCAGCTGCCTCTGGTGTCAGCGTTTGTTGAATTGTGCTCAAATCCGCCCTCATGGATGTTTCTCAAATTGGTTATGGAAATTTTGGATTTGATTTGGGATTTTGTGGGTTTTAAGTAGGGAATTGGAGGGTCAACTCAGCAGATATTTGCTCTGTTTTTCTGCTTTCTAATTTATGATTAGACAAAAGGGGGAAGGGGTATTATTTCATGGACTCAATAAGAAAATCCGTGCTCTCTGTAGACTCTGGAGTCTGGAGGATCAAAGACAAAGGAGCCTCCTTGAGCTGAAGCGAATTAGGTTTTACGGAGAGAGATAGAGAGCGACGGAGGGGCAGATTAAAGCCAAACAAGATTTATCGTTTCTTTCTCCAGTGCTTCTCTCATAATAGCCTTGGATTTTTCTATGGAAACGGAGAATTTCAGGAAAGCGGGATTCTTGTTTTATCGAAACTATCCCCTTGTTGGAGTGCCCAGCAAAAGAAACAAGGAAGAACTCGAATTATCTTCTTGCATTGAAGAGAGAGAGAGAGAGAGGAGAGTTGAATATGGTCACTTTTTAGGTCGGTTTGGGAGAAGAAAACAGGGTACTAAAATATTGGAGTTGTGGATGAAAGCATGGGTACTTTTTGGTGGTTGTTTGAGGAACTCAAGGCAAGGAAGAGAGAGAAACGCGGTTTATCTTCCCTCCCTAATAAACGAGATGAAACGGGGAGAGTTCATGAAAAGATCAGAACCAAAAAGGCGAACAGAACACCTCTTGTTATCAGTGATGCTCTGGATTTTCTATGGTCGGTACTTTGTATAACCTATGCTGTTGTCTTTCCCTTTTACTTGAATCATTAAATCCCGGACATTCATATTTCATTCCCTTTGCCTTTTCTTTTTTGATGAAAGCTGATAGGGAGTTCGCATCTCTTTAGAATTGCGAGTTCGTTTCCTCTCTTTTTTTCTTGATATGAAAAGTAGGACTTTTATTATTTCAAATTAAAAAGGAAGGATTTAGTGTTTGTTTTTACAAATTAACATATTTTGTATCCCGCTCTTTTTAAATTGGAGTGTAGATCGCATTATTAATATTGTCACATCTTTCTTTCTTTTTTTCTAATTAATATATTCAGTATCCCGTCTTTTTTTAAAGGGAGCTGATAATAGTACCCACGCTACAGTATCCGCACTGTACCCGCAGGGGGGACCACCGAAAATTAAATATTAAAATTTAATTTCTTGTGGGGATTACAAAAACTGCACAATTCGAATTTTTTTTCTTAAAGTATTAATACCTATGAATGGAAGTATTTATATCTATGTACAAAAGTATTCATACTTATGATGTGAATAATTATTTATTGTGTGGATTATGTAGCACCAAGATAGCAATACTCGTGTTACAGTACCCGCACTACAGTACTCGCGCTACAGTACCCGGGAACCATCGAAAATTAAATGTATAAATATAACTTCCTATGGGAACTACAAAAACTCCACAATTTGAATTTTTTTAAAAGTATTAATATTTATGCAATTTTCTCTTTCAAATGAGATCCATGATGACGTACTTTCAGGCTCGTCGTCACGCAAGTGTTTATACCTCGCCTTACAAGTATTTATACGTTTGCAAGTATTTTTTACATATGACACTGAAAGTATTAATATCTAAATATTGAAAGTATTTATACTTATACACTGAAGTATTTATCCCTATGAGGTAAACTATGTTTATTAGAGGAAAGTTGACGCGAAAATGATTAGAGAACTCGAAAATAGATTATTATAACAAGTTACGCATCAAAGTATTAACATCTTACTTTTTTAAGTGCTGATATCTAATCTTCTAAGTATTTACATCTACGAAGGTATAAATATATAAGTAACTTTTACATATGACACAGAAAGTATTAATATTTAGACACATAAAGTATTTATATCTATGTACTGAAGTATTTATATCTATGCACTGAAGTATTTATTTTTATGAGATCAACTACTTTTGTTAGAGAAAGGTTGACACGGAATTAGTGCAGGGATTTTGAAAGGGGAACCATATAATTAGTGGGGACCATAGAGAAAGAGTACTGCTGGGATTTTAGAATAATAATTAGTTGAGACTATATAATATATTTTTAGAATTATTATTAGTGGACACAATATAATTAGTGGGGACCATAACACATTATTTTTTTTAAGTCCGGGTACTGTAGCACGGTACTGTAGCGCGGGTACAGTGCGGGTACTGTAGCGCGGGTACAAAAATAATTATTCTTTTTTAAATTGAAACGTAAAATCGTATTATTAATATTGTCACATCTTTCATTTTTTTTTGGCTTTCTCTCTAATACTTTTAATAGAGCACGCTTTAAGGAATTTTTTTTATAAACCATAATTAGAAAAAAAGATTCTCATGAAACCAATATGATTATTTTTTTTTACAAAATTCATAAGAACTGAAATGTCATTTCAGTTCCGAGTTTTTTTTTTTTGACCGAAATGGCAATTCGGACCCAGGTATTTTTACAATTTTTCAACCTGTGAAAACGGTTGGGACCGTAATGTCATTTTAGTCCCAAAAAAAAAAGACCGAATATGATTTTTGTAAAAAAAAAATAATCGTGTTAGTTTCATAATTTTTTTTTCTAATTATGATTTATAAAATAAAATTCCGCTTTTAGCACTAACTTAGATAAGCAATACTAATAAGACAGTCCAATAATATATAGGCAAGTTCGTAAAAAGCCGTCAATTTTAAACTAAAACAAATAATTAGGATTTTGCTCATTTAAAGCAGAAGTCACTAATAAATTAGCAATATTAAAAACCATCAAATACACTAGTTTAGATCGTCCATTGCAACAAAAACACTTTGCCCATTTTAAGATTTTCTTTCACTTTCACAAAAAATATATTTTCTCCGAAATTCAGTTTGAAAGGGAATATATATATATAAAGGTTGGCTAAGATCAAAGTGGTAGCTCCTGAGCTTTGGTGCTATTAATTCGCTTTTCAATTTTTAAAGTTCAAAACGTCCATCTAAACCATTCAAGTTGTTCTCCATATTAAATTGTGCTTGAAGACCAAATTTTACATTTTTATGAATTTGATTACTATTTATTAAGCCACTTTGAAAATAGCTAATCCAACGGTGGTTTCTGATTTTACTATTTTGTTAAGCCACCGTTGGATTAGCGATTTTCAAAGTGGCTTAATAAATAGTAAACAAATTCAGAAAAATGTAAAATTTGGTCTCCAAGTACAATTTAATATGGAGAACAACTTGACCGGTTTGGATCGACGTTTTGAACTTTGAAAATTAAAAAATGAATTGGTAGCACCAAAGCTCAAGAACTACCGCTTTGATCTTAACCAACCTCTCTCTATATATATATCTCCATTCTATTATTAAGCACGTTGAGTGTCTGATCCGCTAATGGCTACGATTGAAAGATGAAATTTCAAATTTGATCTCAGTCATTCAATTACTTAATTTGTCTTCTTTTGATTAAATGCATCTATTTTATGTATAAAAGTCTAAATTTAGTTAAAAACATACCCACCACATGTGCTGCCACACGATACGTTACAATTAAAATTGAACAAATTCCGAAATTTAGTGATATATTTATCTGTTTCCTTATTTCATTTTTTCCCATATTTCTCAGCTTCAATTGAGAAGACTCCACATTCTATTTTCTTATTTCTTTATTTCCTTACTTATTCTTTGTTTCTATACAAATCACAATGGAAATAAAAAAAATATATTTCATTATTTCTCTTTCTTTGTTTCTATACATATTGGTGTGGGTAATTTAGAATATATTTTCAATATATAATATATCAATGTGTGTGTGTATTCTAAATTGGAAACAAGGAAGAGTATAAATTGGAGTATGTGTGTGAATATATATTTTTCTTATAATATGTGTGTGTGTGTGTATCCTATACATACATACGATAACACTTTTTATTTATGTTTTTTGATATCATATTATATGTTGATATTGAATAGTTGTATGATATTTGATATTAGATTTGAATCGAGCTATTATTTGATATCATTGGTACTTAAAAATAAAGAATCATCACATCATCAAATTGTTATCAGAGATCACGATTAAAGCTAATTAAAAATAAAAGAATCATATAAATTTTCTATTAACATGTGTTTTAATTTTTAAATAATTATTATTTTTATTGATATATTTGTTTCTTATAATATGTCCCGTTGCAACGCACGGGTATAATACTAGTATGTGTGTGTATATATATTAAAGCGGAAACTTGCTTTTTTTATCTAACCATTTAAATTTTCACACGTGAATCTCAACAAAGATCAACGATTGGATGAAAAAAAAATTAGGTTCCTGTTTAAAAAGAAATAGCAAATTTCATTCCAATTTATTAATTTCGAACAACGTTGCCATACCAAAATTTGATGTAAGCACGAGAAAATGATGAGGGCTGCAAAAAAGAATGTACAAATTTTTTTTAGTAAGAAAAATGTACAATTGAACAACTAATTATATACAAGCATCAAGTGTAATCAAGCGTTTAATTTTGTGATTAATGAACATAAAGTGGAGAACTCTAGATAAACCACTTTACCAAAATTTCGACCGTATCTGATATATAATTTTTCACTTCAATTTAACCCACGTATCAGTTAGACCGGTTTGATATATTTCAAAAAGGTTAGAGGACCAACATAGAACTTTCCAAATTTTTCAAAGGCAATTAGCTTTTATCAAAAGGGTTATTAGATGTGTCAACCACTCAATACTAGTTTATAAATAAAAAAATAAAAAAACCCTACTACTACAATTGTACTTCTAAACACTTTTGAAATTGCAAATAGATGATATGTATTGCACCTGACTCATTACGTGTCAAATTTTCTCAAAAGAAAAGGACTTCCCATTCGGATTTTAATGCAATTTAGCCACATTTTTATTGGATTTTTTTTTACAGAAAGGAAAAGCAACTGGAAAATACCGTGCGCTTATCTCAGGCTGAGAGAGATGCATTTGGAGTTTTGGACATTTTGTGCTGTCAGAGAAGCCAAACTTGCTTTTTAGAGTTTAGACCTCAAATTGAGATATTGCTTTCCAGAAGAAGTCGGCATGACAGTGAGCTTACTCATGTAGATTTTTTTAGACAATTGATTTACAAGTGGGCTTAAATTTATGATTTTTTTCTTCTCTTCTGCCTATTTTTTCTTCGACCAATTTACCCAATTCCGGGAAACTTTCGCTCTAAATTAGTCAGACTTGAATTACAAACAGTACTCTCCCAATAAATTCCCCTTTGACTGAAAATTTCAGACCTGTTATTTATGATACAACAACGATACATTTGACCAACACAATAATTTTTAATTAGAAATATTTGATTGGATGAGTGGGCGACGTATCTTGGTACCGGTCGTGGTTCACTGTACCTTAATTTGAGTCCGCATTTATTCCGAATTTGGACAGCATGACTCTGTTTTTTCAGTCTATATCACCGAAATTTTTAAATATACCATAATTCCAAAAATAATAAACCAAAACACTATTTTTTTTTTTGCTGAAAATTCGAAAAATGTCATGACCGCATTTCCGAGAAGCGGCCAAAAAATTTGGCCGCTTCTAAGAAATACGGCTAGATCAATTTTTTTTTTGTTATTTTGTTTTGATTTATTTTATTGTTTGTTTTGATTTATTTGTTGTTTTAAAAATAGTTGTAATTGTTTTTTTTTGTCTGTTATTTTGAAAATATTTTACTTTTGTCGAAAGAAATATTATGTTCAACATGTCGTTACGTTTAGATTTTACTGTGATGAAAAATTGATAAAAGATAAAAGTGAAATAGTACGATAAATAAACTGTATCTGACAAAATAAGCATCATGTTATAATAAATCACAATATCTGACAACACTAGAGTTAAAAAAAGTATGAATACTACAACCTAATAGTCATAAGGATTGTGCGGCCGCCTCGCCCTCCTAGTCCTCATATCCCGAAGCAAAACTGCAATTGGTGTATAATCATCTGAGTCATCGGGTGATTGCTGGTCCTCTACCTGAGCATCCTCTGCTTGAACCTCCTCAATCTCAATGTCAGTCAACTGTTGGACTGCAAGATCAAATGGTATTGTCTGTGCAGACTCAATTGGCGGGAATAAACCGTAGGCACATCTCATGATAGGATCATCAATGGAGATGGGAGGATACTATGTGGAGGTGCCAAGAAAGTTCGAGATAGAAGGATACTACGTCGGCTGTGAGGTGCTAGGAAATGGCGGGAAGCGGTTCGGCTGAACAAACCCTGGTAGATATGCAGGAGGCATTGACTGAGTCGGAATGTAACCCAGAGAATACAAACCATCGGGGTCTGTATTGATATTGAAGCCCAGTCCCCCGTCCTCCTACAAATTTACAAATTAGTTGTGCAATATTAAATTTTTTTTAAATGCACAAGTTGTATATTTTGAAAAAAACATACCTGCGTCTGCGTGGCCTGAGTAGGGACGGCCTGCTCCTGAGTAGGGACAGTCTGCTCTGTGGCACGCCTCCTCAACGTCTCCTGCCCTTTGTTGAATGCCTAACCGACAGTCTCAGCGTCTTGGACTGAAGCCCACAATGCCTCATCACCAGTGTATCGAACGTAGATATTAGGCTCATCTGATATGTCATCAGTTTGATCACATCCAGGCAATCATGCACATCTCAGGAGAGAGTCAAGCCGCATCTTGTACCCACATTGGCACGCCGCAGATACATTGTGCTTGAGGATGGCTTTCCCAAGCCTCTTCCAGCTTGGCACTGTGGCCATTGTTCCCACTATGACACAACTCTTCACTAGATATAATGCCTGCAAAAATGAGAGTAAAACAATATATAAATGTTGTACAGATGTAAATATTGCAAGTTTTTTAAAGTAAACATACTGTAGATGCAAACGGTGCGCTGGCTGAAATGATACCATGAACTCGTCCTCTCCGATCCCTCAGCTTCGGTGCGCGCTCGTGAAGGTTGTCGGTGATACACCCCTCTAAATACACCGTGTATGTGCCATACTACTGATACCAATCTCTAGAAGGCTTATATTTTTTTTAAAATAAGTCAGATGTTACAATCATAAAGATTCAATAGAGACATTAAAAAGGAGAGATTCTTACACTGGCGGTACGTCCATCTGATTGTGCTCCTCAGTTATGGGTGGGTCAGCAGCGGATGCCAGTTGGATGTATTCTGCGTGCCAGCGTGCCCAGTCCTTGCCCGGAGAGATGTCCCTGGGAAAAATGAAGCTGTCGCCAAGTGTCCTCACTAATCGGCGTCGGGGGAAGAGCTCTGGTGCAATCCAAACTGTCTCATGAGCCGTCCAGGATAATGATGCTCGACAATATGAATTTAGTAGGTTTTTTAATAAAGGTTGTCTTTCTGAAATTTATAAAGTAAATTGAAAATATGGTACCTGAAAACATATGAGCGGCATCTCGGCACGCCAGTAACGCTCCTGTTGCCGACATCTCTTAGGCAATATCTCAAGATAGGTCTGATGTACCCCATCTACCTCGAGCTGAATTTACATATTTTAACACTTACATCAATCCAAGTGCTAAGATTTACAAATTTATTTAGATCAAATTTAAAGTAAAATAAGAACTTGCATATTCTCTGTAGGGCTCCTATGTCACATACTCTAGATCATCCCTAAGATACTCGATCTCTTGTCTCCAGTGATTGATGTCGGGTGTCCTACCATGACCTGCCCCGACATAGATCTTCAGAAAGCCATACCTATGCTCGTATGCAGGGCATATGTTTGGCTCGGGCCTACCCCAATTTGGCACATCTGTCTTTATAGTGACTGTCGGACGGGAAACAATCAGATGCGCCTAGGACCAATGCTGCAACAACATCCATGGTCCAATAAGGGTCTTGTTCTTCTTCAGGTAGGCTTGATTAAGGCCCATGTACAATGTTACTGTTAACAACAAGTATAGTGATGATATTTTCCATATTAAAATTTTTTAACAATAATTTCAAGTTACATACCTATACAAGCACGCCAGAGTCGCAGCCCCCCAATTGTACTTACTCGCATTAGGCAAATCAGCCAGCAATGAGAGATAGCACAGCCCCACCTGATCTCCGTGTGAATCAAAGAACAACTTGCAAGTGATCATCTCTAGAATGTATGCTCGTAGGTGCTGATTAATGATGGCCTGTTATTTATTTTAATTAGAACATTTTTTAGAAGAAACTTAAATTTTGTATAAATAAATAAGATAAACTTTACATACCTAAGAGGGATGACTGCTAGGAGCTGGAAACTCCTTGATGGTGGCTCTCAACTTAGCCAAGCTAATGATACCAGGGGAGATCTGTATCTTTGTTGCGCCTCTCTTCTTCTTTTTCTGGAGCTGCTCGTGCGGTATCCCCAGCAAATCCTAGCACAAGAACCTGAAATCCCCGTACTCGACGCCCGTCACAGGCTCCCCGACAATAGTCAAGCCCGATAGACAGCTGACATCCTGTAGGGTGACTATCATCTTAGCGTGGGGGAGATAGAATGAGTGGGTCTCGGGACGTCATCGCTCAATGAGGCCAAAGCACAATCCCTTATCGGCATTCTCCTCGGCCATCTGGGATAGCTGATACAATTCCATGGCACGCAATGTCCCAGCATAGGCCGTCTGGTACTTAAGCCACATCTTGTTATGGCGTACTGTAACTGCATCTTGTTATGGCATACCTCAGTGGCAGCCTCTAAGATGCGATGCTCCCCGTTCGGGTACCAGAGAAAGTCTGATACCCGATCAATGCAGTGTCGGATCTGGGCACCACAGATGTCAACGCCCCCTCGACGTAATGTGACATCTCAAACGGAGTGGGTATAGGGGCTGCACCTCAACTAAAAGAAGGTATATCTCTCGTAGATGACATGCTGTATTTAATATTTTGGTCTTATTAGGATTTGCAGTTATATTTTGGTCTTAATTTTGGCATCTACATAAAATTTGGACCTAATTTACTTAGTATGGTAAAAATAATTACTTTTGGTAAAATAAATCAATTATTTTGGGATATAACTAATTTTGGTACAATTCGATAATTATTTTGGGATATAACTAATTTTGGTACAATTCGATATTTATTTTGATCAATAACTAAGTTTGGTACAATTCGATATTTATTTTGGTACAAATCTAAATCATAAATTGTAAACCCTAAATCCTAAACCCAAAATACTAAACCCTACTCCTACTTCTACACCTACTCCTACTCTTATTCCAAATATAAATTAAAAATTGAAATTAGAAAAGAAGAAGAAAATTACCTGATTCGAATGGATTGAGAACCAAATGAAATTATGACAAAAAATGAAACCAGCGGCCACTATTTATAGGGCTAAGGAGTGGTCACATCCCCTAGAAGCGGCCATAGCCGCATTCCCTATATGGCCGCATCCCCAAAAAGCGGCCCAAAAATCTGGCCGCTTTGCTTAGATACGACCTCATAAGGGTCTAATAAGTTAATATTTTTCCTATCACTTAGCCAATATTATTGTCATTTATTGAGTTACAATTGCTCATTTTATAGAGAATCAGATTTATTTTTGTTATTTCACTTAATTTTAGAGAATTGCATATTTTCAATGATATTGGAGCAAAAACATGCATAAAACATGCAATTCTGACATCTTAGCCTCAAGCACACAGATGCCTTCATTCGCATGCTACTCGGGAGAGCTATTGCAGATGGTTATAATCGCCCATGTGGATCTTAGCCAAACCGCATGCTATTCCGGCATCCACACGCAGAAAATGTCAGAACAACAGTTATAGATCTAACTTCCCAACCAAGGCCTATTTAAGCAAATGAACGCCTGGGAAAGATCTCTTTCTCGTATCTCTGGAACCACAAAAGAATATACACATCTGAGAGCACTTAGAACTAGGGTTTCACTCTAGTGGAGGCTATGCAAAGGAGAAATCACTAAGGAATAACAAGGTCTCTATTAGAAGAGAAGTAAGGAACAAGGCGTAAAGACGGCGTGCATGAGATAAGGGGCAGCATAGGTGTTCCCTTCCATCTCTCTTTATTTCTCTCTTTTCTTTATGTCTTTTGTTTCTTTTGTTGTTGAACCCGCCATGAGCGGCTAAGTAACCCTATTCTAGGGTGAAGACATGTAATCTTGAATTCTTATGAGTTTAATCTAGTTGTTCATTTATATTATCTTTACACTATGATATGAATTCTTATTGAGATTTTATACTTTGTATTCTTGTTTATTGTGTGTTTAAAGTGACCTCGTATGAATGGAGTGTACAATCCATTCATACCTAATTGTGGTTAACCAATATCCGAAGAATATAAGTTATCCTAGATACAAGTAGAATAGACTGACCGGTTGACCACTTGTATTCGAACCACAGTTAAGGAACCTAGTCGGACGTGATTTAGCAGACGAATATCGCATTCCATTACTAATAGTGGAGTAATCTTAATTTTTGCTATTACCAAAGGTTAGAGAAAGGACCGACCAAGTGAACTTGACCCTTTTGTAATATTAGTAATTAGGATTTATCATTAATCTATATGCAATTGTGCTAAGTACTCGACAAGTACTTACTCAGTTAGTGTGTTGTGAGACTGACTGGAGATTCAACACTAGAATAGGATTAGCAGCTCTCAGATCGCAGAGATACTAGTACAGGATGTGTACAGTTTAGGCCAAACCGTGTGCGATTCCGACTGGAGTTGAAACCAAACTTTGTACGGTTTACCCAGAACGTGTGCGGATGGTGATAGAGCCGCATGCTACTGAGTAACTCTACAACTGACAAGTATTAGCAGTAGCATGCGGTTGGTGACAGACTGTGCGCTATTGTTAGGACAACCATAACCTAGATTAAACAAGTTTGAATGATAGAATGTCTGATTCCCTAGAAACTCATTTTCTAAACACTTAATCTACCACTACCCCTCTGTTGTAATTCAATAATTACAACCGAGCAACCAACAATCAATAAACCAAACACACTCAACTCACCTAAAAGAACCGATAACCTAGGCCTTAGTTTACATCTTAGATCTCTTAATATACCATCCATGCGGATTGACACCTCAATCTATACTATACGATAGATTCATACGCTTATGGATCGATACTAGAGTAGACGTTAGGGTTATAAATATTATTAGCATTGATTTCCACTCTATCACAGCCACCTAAATGGTGGCCACTTCTAGAGGATGCGGTCATGGCATTTTTCTTCAGAAGAAGAAAAAATGGTGTTTTGGTTTATTATTTTTTAGATTATGGTATATTTAAAAATTTCGGTGTATATCATATATAAAGAAGTTGCATTTATCCGTTGGCATTGTTTAGTTTTAAGTTTTTAATTATATCTTGCAATCCACCTGTTGTGTTTGTTTTATAATAAATTACCCAAACTAGGAAAATTATATTTTGCTATCTGAATCCGGATTAATTGAACGAAAAATAGATAACTGTACTGCATTAAATATACAAGGTAATTTTTTATCATTACAAATTGATCACAACATTTTTTTCATTAATAGTATAATATTTAAAATTTAATTCATGAATGAATCTAAGCTGGTGTTTTTAATGTGTATTAAATTAGAAAATTAATTATTACTGATACTTAATTTGCTTGAAATAAAAGACAAATATGTATATATTATACAATTTTGTTATACCAATTATTATTATGTTTATCAAATATTTTAAATTTATTTTAATGTAGCATCAAGTACTATAAACGAAACTGCTATTTAAAAATGACGATGAGGTTCCAATACCTCATATTTTATATCTTTGTTTTTAGAATTCAAATTGTCAATCTGAATCATTCAAGATGATTCCATACTAAAATATGCTTGGAGATGAAATTTTATATTTTTTATATAAGTAGAAAATCATAGTTTTTGAACTATACAAAAACAATTATTTTGAAAAATAGTAATTTTTTTTTTAAATTATAAAATTTCATCACCAAGCATATTTAATATGGATATCATGTTGAAAATTTTGGATTGACAGTTTAGACTTTGAAAATAAATATATAAAAATGAGATATGTTAGAAATAATTGAATCGTAAAATCTTCAAGATTAGAACTATCGCAGCATAAAGCAATTTGATCTTGGAGGTTTCTTTCACGTCTAGTTCTTCTAAATCTTCTCGTAGTTTGTCCAGTCCTCTCTCTACTCGTCTATCTTCTAGGAACACTAGTTGGAGACACGCCATAGTAATATATCGAACATGTCCCATTGATTCACAACCAAAGTATCTAGTATTTGAGATTCTCTCTGTGCTGAAATTTTTGTTGTGTTTCTTTGTATCCAAGATACTCCAAATTAGAAGTATGTCATCTTATTTATAGAAGATGAAGAGGCTTTTGTGAAAGGTTACATCATTTCATGAAAGAACATATCCTTTTAGCGAAATTACACATCTCTTTAACGCATCTCTTTGTCGAAAGGAGGCATCTCTACGACGTACTTCTTCAATGCATCCCTTCGCCACATTAAATAGTTTACATACCAAAAATTCTAACAAAATATAATGAGATATAAAAAGCATGGAGTATTAGAATCCTCCTATCTAAAAATAAATTAATTTAGTTGTATAAAAATTCAGAAAACTGAAACTGAAAGGAGTCAATAAAAATGCATAAGCTTCGTATCACAATTGATACCAAATATTTTAGACCATATGAATTCATAAATACAACTAAAAATGATTGGATGGTATTTTTATAATATCAGACGATGAATCTTTTAGCTGCTAATAAGATCAAATTCTCACACTGTTTGCAAAAAGCATGAAGTGAAGAAAGTAGAAGAGAGAGCACCCGCGCTTCAACCGAGGAAAAAATTTAAGAAAAATGCATAAAATATTTTTTCTTACAAAATTATCAAACAAAATACTCCTCTTCAAACTTTTTTAACAAATATTTTTACTAAACCCCACTTTTCCCTCCTACTCCTACTCCCCCATTCACTCTCACAATTTTTTTCACTCTCTCTAATTAGATTATAGAGTAAAGATGTTGTCCCCCTTGAATCTGTCCCTTATCTGTCCCTCTAACAACTTTTCTTTTTTGTTTTATCATGTGGTCAAAACCCACCCTCTTCAATCCTCTCTTAGAAAGAAAAAAAAAATTCAACACAACTCAAAACTCACCCTGTTCTTCTCCTCTACTGCTCGCCACCATCTACCCACGCCGACAGTTGTAATGGCAGTCGAGATCCGGTGAGGCGAGCGTGGTGCATCGTTGAGATTCGGCGAGGCGAGCGTGGTGCACCGTCGAGATCCGACGAGGAGAGCGTGGTGCACCGTCGAGATCCGGCGAGGAGAGCATGGTACACCGTCGAGATTCAGCGGGGAGAGCGTGGTGCACCATTGGAGAGGGTCCATGCTAGCCCAGCGAAGGTTGTCTCAGTGCAACATATGAATACTTCATTAGTTAGATATAAATACTTCAGTTGTTAGATATGCATATTTCATGTTACATATGAATATTTCTTGGAAGAGGTGAGACGAGAGAGATGAATCTGACTTTGAATTTTGAATTGTATAAATTATTTCGAACATGTATTAATACTTCGTAATCGTCAGTATGAATAATTCTTTAGTTAGATATGAATACTTCATTGTTTTAGATATGCATACTAGTCTGTTGATAATATTTCTTGGTCCCAATCTGGGCAGGTGTGAATATTATTAGTGTCCGATGTGAATATTTTTAGTGTCATGTATGAGTACTTCATTAGTTAGATATGAACAGTTATATATATGAATATTTCATTTGTTAGATATTGAGTATTTCATTAGTTAAATATGAATACTTCATTTGTTAGATATGCATACTTCATGTTAGATATAAATACTTCTTGGAAGAGGTGGGTGAGAGATGAATTTGACAATGAATTTTGAATTGTATAAATTATTTTGAACATGTATGAATACTTCTTGGAAGATGTGGGGTGAGAGAGATGAATCTGACTTTGAATTTTGAACTGTATAAATTATTTCAAACATGTATAAATAATTCATAATCGTCAGTATGAATACTTCATTTGTTTACATACGAATTCTTTATTTAGATATAAATAATATATAGTTTCGCTGTAGTGGTCCCCAATCTTGGCAAATGTCGCTTTCAGACGATTGCGGTCCCCAATCCAGGCTGTCACAAGACGTCAGCGGTCCCCCTGGTCGTTACTGGTCCTCTCCAGCTTGTGTTTACATGTGACGAATGGTTCTGATAATAAGTATGAATATTATAAATTCGTAGGTATGAATACTATACGTTTGACTATTAATAAAATAACATTAATTTTGTTCTTTGGTAGTAGTTAGCATGTTTTAACTATTTTTTTTGTCTTTTAGTGTGAGGGACAGATAGGGGACTGTTAGTCCATCCTAGATTATACTATCCATATTAAATTAATGAAACTGCTTAGGAATTAAGTTCAGTTAGATTAATTAGATATATATGATGTCAATAATGTTTTCATATTAAATCCAGTTAGACTACCACCAACATAAATCCCACAAATATATATGCTCACTTTATATTTCATATTAAATTAATATAGTATATTTCCAAAATGTTTGTCTCGTCTTTGCAAGTAAAATAATATCAGCGTTGAATATATTTTACAATGATGTCAATAATCGATTTGTTTAGATTGACCACATAATATAACAAGTTATAAGAATTTCGTATATTCAACAAAGACTAATTCAATAGTCTCCAACACTTTTTTTTATTTTTATTTTCAGTCTTAATTCCGAAAAATAATTCTTAATTTTAGAAAAAAATTTCTATTTAGGTTCTGTTTTTTTTAGTGAAAAATATAATGCATGGTTATTGATAACTTGATGGAGCTGAACATATATCAAATTTATGAAATATGAAACAAATATGTACAAAAGGCATTATGTAGGTAAACAAATTATAATCAAATGATAGAAAACAATACACAAATTATAGGAATGGGATCAGATCATGATGTATCTCGCTTTTTTATATTCATGTAAGTTCGATTCTTATATAATACATCTGAACAATGCTGAAGTGAACATGACTTGTTAAAAAAAAGTGATTCTTACATGACTATTTTGTCAAAGATTTTTAAAGAGAAGTATTTTGTTTGATAATTTTATAATAAAGGATATTTTATAAAATTTCCCATAAAGTTAGAACTAGCATAATATTTTTTCCACTTTAAATTGAAAAGGGAATGAAAAATGAAAAAAAAAAAAAAAACAATCCCATTTTATACAAGCTTCTATCACAGGTAGTTCAAAGTTGATTTTGGATATCCGAACAGGGCCTTAGCGTGAACTATTATATTAAAATAAATTATCCACAAGAACCATATATTGTTCTGCTTATTTGAATTATAAATCATTTAAAGCGAAATGAACTTTAAAATGATAATACAAATAAGTTAGCAGTAACTTAATGCTAATAAATCATGATGTCATGCACGCTTTATTTGGTAGGATATATTTATAGCTTTCATTTACTACTTCTAAGTTCTTAACAATTGATTAGAGTATACAACTATTAAATAAACATCTTAAAAAGGAGATGGAAAAAAAAATGGGTCTTCCCTTTCTATGATAAAAGGAGATGAAGTAGGTTTCTTGTTACTGTACAATTGCAGCGAGCATCAAATCCGGAAATGGGTTTAGATTTACGGGGCTGGGGCCGATCGAATATATAAGAGCAGTTAATTTTATAGCAGAATAAAGTAACAAACTTTCCCCTCGGAAAAGTCGGATAAGAGGGACTAATTTTCTTGATCCAATGATGTTATTGTATGAGGATGTGATGTGCTCACTAAGTTTTTTTGTTGAATGCAATTTTAAAAGTATATTAAATTAATGTTAAATGTTGAATTCAAACGGTTGAAATTCATATATTTCATGAGTAATGCATATACATGTAAAATTTTAAAAGTTTTTGAGTTTATTTGTTATCAGATTAAACTGTTACAAAAAAATAAAAATTGAATATATAAAATAATTTATAAAATATTTATTTCTTTGACCACTTGATCATGTGACAAATAAATTTAAAACTTTCAAAATTTTATATGTACATATATCACTCATGAAGTATATAAATTTCAATAATTTAAATTTAACGTTTGAAATCAATCTGATAAATTTTTGAAATTGTGTTCACCAAATTTTTTTAATGAGCACATCATATGTAACTTTACTCATAATATACTGTATACCAAGAAGGGGCACAAATCGGAAAGAAAGCAGCTGAAACATTTTAATAATTAATAAAATAATTATCAACTCAAAAAGGCCATACGTAAGGTTCATATAGTTGAGACATATTTAATTAGTTTCTCTCTCGTACTTTTGAACAATTATTCTAATACTTCTTTCAGCCCTGTTGATCTCCTTTTGTTGTTTCCCACACCTGTCCTTTTCATGCTTTTAAATATTTTGCCTCCCCTTAATCTCTCTCTATCTTATCAAGAGAGTGCTGACCGGCGATTGACTCCCAACTTTTCTAATATTTCAAATCTTTTAGCTAGTAATCATTCACATCTCCAACTCCAACAACTCAGAAGTTAGGAGATGTCGTTAGTCCTTATTTGATCTTGTGATTTTTAATTATCTCTGAATAATTCAGAAATAGTGTTAAACCGATCGAATATATTCAAGCGTTACATTTTTATCCTAAAACTCTCATGGTTCAAAAGAAAATTTTATTTTGACATTAAATTTATAATTTAAATAACTAATATGAACTGTTCAATGTAATTTACAGAATATAGTAAAAACTAATTTTAAAATTTTTATTTATTATTTTTAAATAGCAAAAAATCATTGCTCTTTAGATAGTTCGAAATCATTTAGATCAATGAACTTTCTTCTATTAGAAATGGTTGAAAATTATATATATGTGAACAAATTTAGTTTCATAAAATATTTCAATATAACAATTAAATTAAGCTACTAAATAATTAATCGTTCAAATTTTAGATATTGAGAGTCGGATAATGAGATCAGAAGTAATATCGAATCTTTATATATATGAAGCCATTTGTACATCTCAACTAAAAATAATTGTTAAGTTAGCATGATTAGGTAGTATTTCATTTGTTTTATCCCCATTTAATTTTGAAAACATAACTACGTTTGAATTGATAAATCGCGGTCATTTTGATTAATATCCCTGAAACAATTGAAAATTTTACAAATAACCCTGCCCCCAAATTTTTTTTAATTATGCCTTGACCGCCTGGGCCTCGGGCGGCCCAAAAAATCCTATGGAGCGCCGGCCCAAATGGCAGCCCACAACACCAGTGAGGCACCTCCCATATGGCGCCCCATAAGCCAAGTGAAGCGCCCCCCATCTGGCGCCCCACTGCCCATCTATTTTCTCACCCATGAGCCGCCCCTCCTCTCTGCCTCTTCTCTCCCATCCTTTCTGCCGAAAAAAAGAGGAAAAAAAGAGAAAAAAATAGAAAAAAGAAGAAGAAAGAAGCCATTCCGAGACTGTGCATTTACTGCTGTTCCGTTCTGAGAATTTCGCTTGTGGTGAGAAACTGAGTAAATAGGTATGTTTTTTAATTATAATAATTAGTCATTACTGTTGATAATTAGTCATTATTGTTGATAATTAGTAATTACTGTAGTTATTTTTGACCGTTTCATTTACTGTTGCGTACCGTATATTCACTGTAGCGTACCGTACATTTACTATAGCGTACTGTTCATTTACTGTACCGTATATTTAGTGTAGCGTACTGTTCATTTACTGTAGCGATTGCTGTACACGTACTGTAGCAAAATTGTAATTTTTTTAAACTTTTTTTTAATTATTTTTCAATTAGTCATTTATTACTGTACCCATTATTATGTCATGTAATACTTGTAAATTTTTTTTAAAATGTAGTTTGTTAAAGAAGAGATCTTAGTTGCACTGTATGTCGGCGGCAAGCTCGAAAGGGATGAAGATGGCGTGCATTACATGAAAGAAGTCGCATTTGGCTTCGAGATTAATGAAAATACCACATTTGAGGAACTGAAGCAGCTAATATACGAAAAGACATCTGTAAACCTCAACAGGTATGAAATAGAATTGGCTACACGGATTGACAACTCACGTGGGGGGGGGGGGTAGACCTTACTTTGTTAAGTTTTCAATTACAAATGCCAATTTGTGGAGAGTTGTGTATACTCAATTTGCAGCTTATGGGATCTCGGTAATGGACATATATTCGAAGAAGGTTCTCCGAACGAGGGCTGGACCTTCAAGT